>CM070480.1:47651897-47656897 GCA_036324585.1 Champsocephalus esox | reverse complement strand
TATATATACCTATATACCTCATCATGAGTATAATGAGCAGAACAAACCTTTCCTTCACTATTTATTACAACTTGCAGTGCAAAATCAGCTAGAAACTGATTATGTGATTTAAAGGTCATTTTTAATATTTTACTCAAGGTCACTCAAACACCCTTCACATTGGCAGTACTTTACTGATACTCACACTGTTGTACGGTGACTACAGAAGCTGCATGTCTGAGTAATAACGCTGCAATTATCTTTACACTTTTAACAAAGAGTGGGAACAAGATAATGTTATCTGTCAAAGAGTGGAGAGATAAGACCAACAACAGCTCTGCTATTACACACAGAGAAGAAAGCAAGGTGGAGCAAACACTTGTCTGAAGTAAGGTTGAAGTAGTGGTACATTCACAAATGAGGTGACAGAGAAACCAAAGGCTGAGTGCATGTGTACAAACACCACAGACACCTATTTGTACATCAATATTATTACAAGTATTACGAGTTTACTTTTAAAAACACGCGCGCGCGCACACACACACACACACACACACACACACTATCACTGAGTTTGTCCCACAGGATAAATGCAGGCACTATTATTTCAGAGAACCATAACCAGGTTAAACTGTAAACTGTCTCAACTGTTATTTGCCAACGTGTTTTCAAAGTAAGTGCGTCACAGCTTAATGCCGGTGTTCTTTAATTCATGAGAAATTGCTCTAATTACAGACAGCAGGTGAATAACAGTTTAACAATAGCTTTCACTCTCACCTCCAACGGAATATCTCCACTTCTAAAATTCACTACTACCGTTGTAGTCTTGAATTGAAATAAATAAAAGTAGGTTTTGGTGTTATAAATGGTGTTTACAAATTCGGCGATGGTCGTATGAAAACACAAATAGTAAAAAGGGAGCCACTTGTATTATATTTAAATTAATGTATTAATTTGTTAATCCTACATAACTCAGAACATAGTTTTCTTCCTTTTTCTTTTTGTTACTCGGCACACTCCGAAACCAGCACCCACCCCCACCCCTCCCTCCCTCCCTCATACCTGCCCTTTCATTACCCTCCATAGGAGAGCCTATAATACAATCTGTGAAATGATTATGCTTGAGTGGTGGACTATACGACTTTCAAACTAATTTCAGTATCAGTCTGCAATTTCGTACTCAACGTTTACATTATAACTTCAATAAACACACAAACACGACCAAATCTTAAGCACGTACAGGATTCACCACGCCAGGGTCGCAATGTAAAATAACTGGGTTTATTTTAGTCCTGCTTAACGGCAACGGTTACGTGCATAGAGAATTACGATTAAATATAGGCTACGTTATACATTAAAGTAACGGGTTTGAATCGGCATATGCTTATTTTATGAGCGCTAAGCCGTGTTAAATACAATCCTGTGTTTCTATAACAGGTTCTAACTGCTGGCTCGCGCGCTCATCTCGTTGTCCAACACGGAGACGAAAACACGCAATCCTATTAGAAAAGTAACAATAGCAATAAAGCGCCGTTTGCTTTTGTTGTTGTTGTATAATTAAAATGCAGTTTATGACGATTGATTCCTCGCTTGGACTACGTATCGACATGCCGAGCAGCAGTGATCTGCCATGTTAACGGAGAGAAAGGCAGAGTGGCGGATCCGACCCAGCGGTAATGAACCCGGGACAGCCTCTGCTGTTCCGGTAAACGGTGTGTCTGTTGCTCGTGTTCAGTGTGTCTGCTCTCCTACCTGTTCGTCCCGGTGTGGAGGACCCTCCTCTCCCACTTCACCAGCTCCGCCGTGCAGCCAGAAATTCTTTTCCACTTTTTTCCACAAAAAAACTTGTTCAGCTTGTCGAAGTAAATATTAACGGATACATTGACATAAAAGAAAACGCATTCAGAACACCGTGTTTGACTTTTCACTACTTTACTCACGTTTCTAGACGGTTTATTCCCAAATTGTTTAATTCCAAAGGCGGAAAAGGGGTGTGTTTGTTTTTCTTCCCGTCGAGTGTGTCATTTTAAATTATACTATGTTAAAGGCAGGCTCGAGGACACTATATCCACGACAGCACGGCGCGCGGCTGTCAGAACAACGCACACGTGAAATGAACGAAGTGTCGGTGTGAAGAAAACGGAATGGTGGGTGTCTATACAGCGGAAACTACAACTGAACGGACAGGGACTCAATACAACCCTGGTGTTTTCCATCCGTGGCGTCCTTTTCATTGAGAAAGTAAACGTCTCAGAGTGAGACACCTTTCATCTCTGTCCTCGCGCTGTCCCGGCTACAGTAATAACAGTCAGTGAGAGCTAGAGAGCGCGCGCCGGTAAAACGGAGACACGAGACTGGCCTGAGTGTGAGTGGCCGGCGCGAGCTCATCTCCTCGCGGTAAAATATGATGATACGCCAAGCGAGGCAGAAACGGAATGTGGGGATCCCTGCTGCGTCCAATCCTGATGCTCTACCGCTGTGTGTGCGTGTGTGTGCGCGCGCGTGTGTTTGTGAGAGAGAATTTGAACTGCATGCCCTGATTGTGGAAGGTGACAGCAGAAGCGAGAGCCGCATGAGGACATGGTACCCGAGTGATGACAGCAAAGCAACAAATAAGATGTTATAAAAAGTGATATATATATATATATATATATATATATATATATATTATATATATATAAAACATTGTTTACAAGTTAATCATGCATCTTCCAGTAGCCTAAGTGTGCATGTGCTGCACTGAAAAACTGAAAACGTTGACTTTAACAAATGTTTTATAGATTTCACAAAACTGTATTAGGTTTGTTGAAAACAATCATTTTAAATTGCACCAAATAGTTTTTTAATTATTACTTTCAACAAGTCAACCTTTCAGTTTTTGCAGTGTGTCATTGTCAGTGCTGTCAAACTGAATTAATATGTCAGCATACATGCCTACAAAAAGTTGTTCTGCCTACAGGAAGAGTCATAGTCAGTATTGCATTTGAATACAGAGGGAATACTGCTGATTCAGTCAACAGAGAGAATCATTTAAATCCCTTGAAATATCAAGGGATTCAGTCACTCCGAATGACTGCTTTAAAATACAGACGAGCATTGATCTCTATAGCCCTTTAAATGGTTGTGGTGATTATTGTGTGTATGCTTCTATCAATGTTTGTATGACTGCTTATTATGTATTAGTGAACTTCACAGAGAAAAGCAACATTCCCTTGTTCCTGCTTCTGATCCTGTATATCTGTCTCGGATAAACGTTGTGCAGGAGACGGGAGTGTGCACCCTCAGATTCTGGGAGAACAATCAGCCTCAGTGTGTAGCCTACTTCATGGTGCGTTCAGGTGTTAATGATGTGGAAGAACAAGAAGGCTTCCGCCGTGAATAGTTCCTCACGCTTTGCTTTCTACCTGCATTCAGCATTAAATTAAGTATTCTTCTGAAATAAATGAACAAAAAAACGATGTTTAGGGTGTGTTACCATTTGCTTTTGGTCAATATGGAAGGCATAATAAATGTACATCCAAACTAAATATATTTATCCAAAAAAAAAGATGGGAAAGAAAACAGTGAGGTGCGGAAGACAGCTCAGTTAAAGGTGTATGAACGTGTTCAGTGAGCAGTGCAAATAAACACATTATTAAGATAATCATGTGTGTACATCCAGTATACACACTCAAATATGATAATTATTATAATATTTACATTGTAATAACATTGTAAAATTGCGGTGTATAATTAAATATCACAGATACTTGATGAGTAGACTTTTGAGAGTCTCCTTCCAAATTGTATGAGTGGTCAGGAAAACATGAAATTGTATTTTCTATTAAAATCAGTCCTGTAATAAATGCTGTGTGAAAGGAGAACATGAATTGTTCAATAGACTGCTGTGAGAGTGGACTTGATCATGTCCCCCCCATGTGCTCGCTTTATGTGCTCCCTTTGTGGCGTTCACTAATTGGTGAGCGAGTTGTGCAGGAGAGGAACGGGTTAGACGCAGCAAACTAAGAACTAATACATTGGAGAGGATGGAGTTTACTGAGGTTCTACGCCTTTGGATTAACTGTGTTAATGAGAACAAAGTGAGATCATATTTGATCTGTTAGTTCATATTGTTAAACCTCCGGAAGTTTTGTTAATGTAACATTTCATTTAACAGTTCTTAAAGGTTCACATTTCATGCACATTCTCATCAAGGCTTTGACTGAAGCGTTAGATAAAGTATGTGACATTTGCCGTTTCCAAGCTAAATGCCTCGTGGTGTATGTTCGAGTAACATGTTTGCACAGCTTGCTGTATTGTAGCAGAGTTATTTAGGATGCAGTATGTTATTTCAGGACAACTTATGGGATGTCAATTCTGTTCAAAACTCTTTCCCAGTCGTTACACTAACAAGTAAAGCATTAGCGGAGCAACACACCGACTACAGTATGTTTGTTGTTATTGTGCTGCTAATGCATTACCGCATGCACATTATTAAAGTAGGCCATGTTACACCACTTTCCACTTATCTCAATGATGCAATGAAGACCAAGTTAACATTCACGTTGTTTCTTTCAATCTCTTTTGTATTAACCGCTAACAGTGTGTTCTTTCTTCGTACTGCTCATTTTGATTTATCAGAGATTTCTGCTTGTACAAAATACGAATGGTATTGGACAAGCCCAGCCTTGTGATGGATGTCAGTGATAGCCTCTGGACTGAACGGTGTGAATGCTAAATGTGTTGTTTCAGAGGACGATCACATGCACACAACATGCATGCCATCCTGCCAACACGACAACCTGAAACACTGGCAAACACACCTCAGGATAAAGCTGGAATTGTTTTTTACGTATTCTCAACACATGTTAGTGTTTCTCTCGATACTTCCCTAACCTGCGATGTAGCCCATCTGTTCCCTCTGAACCAAGGCAACCCACCAATATATGGTTTTATTTATAAAAAGGCTCAGTTATTTCCTTAAATAGATGGGCACCATTATCTAAGCAAACATGATCAATGCACTCGTAGTGGACAACTTT
>CM070480.1:47466897-47646897 GCA_036324585.1 Champsocephalus esox | reverse complement strand
ACACTAAGTCCTGCTGACTGGACACTTTCACATTGAAAATGAAATGGGACACATTGAAGATAGAGGCATTTACACTCTCTCTCTCCCTCACACACTCACTCACTCACACACACACACACACACACACACACACACACACACACACACACACATACACACACACACACACACACACACACACACACACACTGCTTATTGTTCTCCAAGGCAGTTCATCTCCTCCATCACCAGCTTTATGTTGTCAGGTGCACGGGTTTCTTTCATCATTAAGTCACTGACATGGCAATTGTCTTACAGTAATGTTAGTGAACACCCTGATGCTGCATTATTCTGAGGGGATTTCTTAAAACGGGGACAAACACATTCATTTAAAAATGTTGGCCCATGTGTGTTGGGCTGAAACTTTGCGGCCAGGCTCTGCAGATTGATGGCATATTGATTTTGTTCCGTTTTTGCCTCCGGGCCTTTATGGTGTGTGATTTTTCCATGTGAAAAATCCTTGTTGCACATAAATGAGCAACCCCTATCCAGAAGTAAGGTTCCAGAGCAGAGGCTGTGCGTAGAAGTGAGCCCAACCAGATCCAACTGGTAACGCTCCACCTCCCGCACAAGCTCCGGCTCCTTCCCCCCCAGAGAGGTGACGTTCCACATCCCCAAAGCCAGCTTCTGCCGCCCGGGTCTGGTCCGTCAAGACCCTCTGATTTCACTGCCACCCTTCTGGCAGTGCACCCGACCCCATCGCTGTTTCCCATAGGTGGTGGGACCGAGAAGCGGAGGTGTTGCCCAAGTTTCCTTTTCGGGTTGTGCCCGGCCGGGCTCCGTGGCAAGCCTGACCACCAGAAACTCGCAGACGAGTCCTCCTTCTGAGCCTGGCTCCAGAAGGGTACCCCGGGCTTCCTCCGGGCCGGGTATCCTCACTTTGTGTGTCTTCTTTCATGAGGTCAATATCAAGCCACACTTATTGTTTTTACTTCTTTATTTTAATTGTATAGTGTCGGACTTTTGTTGCCGTCGTTAGGGGGAGAGCAGGGGCTCAGAATACTGACATCTGTATTGTTTCATCGTTGTTTCCTTCTAATTTTGTATTATTTTCTAAACCACACACTGTTATTTACTCATCAATAACACACAATTATCCTTGTGTTTATTTATTTGTTTGATTGTATAATGTCGGACTTTTGGAGTCCGTCAGGAGGACCGATGCTTGGAGCAGCTCATTCGAACACAGGAAGCTGTATTTTCAAAATAAGAGTTCAAAAAGTCAGACATTATTCGTGAATAAAAAAGGTTAAAGGTTTTTAAGAACACCAGGACCTTGATTTTATCTGTTTAAAATGAAGGTCCTCCGTCCAGAGCCAGAACTACTTACATTGCACTACATAACATATTCACCTAATAATCATACATTAAAATGATAGCCAAATCGTTCCAACTGCACTGTGCCAATCATTATCACCTCAGAGTTTGATATACAATCAGTAGGTGATTTCTGTCTCAGCTGTCAGTCACAGTTCAAAGAATAGAACATAAATCTGTCAAACAGTAGACCATAAGCTCCTTGTAAAGTGCTAACATGCCTCCCAGCTACCGTGAGACAGCGAGCTGAAAGCTCCAGCATTATGGCGATGACTCTGGGTAAAAGTTGATGAGTTATGAACACAGCTTTCCGCAAATCCCCTGCTTCTTTTCTGGGCTTTGAAATTACACTCAACAGCATGTCACAATGTGTCAGCATGTGTTGCTCTCTGCACTTCCACTCCAGGCAGAGTTGTGCTTCAACCATTTGTTCCTCAGCTTGCACCTTTTTCTGATCTGAGAGCTGTGTTCTGCTATGTTGCCCTCTGCAATGGTTTAAAATCCAGAACCAGTCAGTATGTCTCTGTATCTTTTCCCCTTTGGTCTTTGATCTAAACATTCGTTTTCTGTCACCAGCTCTGTGTAGACATACTTATTTTCAAACGAGTCATTATATTGTATTACACTGCTCAGCATCTTTTCATCCATCATTATTTTCTTTTGTCTTAGTTTATTGTATTGACCAATTATATTTCAATATTTGGACTTAAATGTATAATTTAATTGTGGGCTGTGATGGGTTTTCAAACAGTAAAGTAAAAAGTAGCTCATTTTACCCCACTCTCCCTATACAGTAGTAGGTAAGTCAGTAAGTAAGTCAGTAATTAAGTAATTAAGTATATATGTAATTAATGAAGTAAGTATAGTAAGTGAAAAAGTAAGTAAGAAACTAAGTAAGAAACTAAGTAAGTATGTTAGTCATAGTGGCGAGCCGTGACTTGTATACCTAGGCCCTCTGACTTCCCTCGGAAAACAGGAAGAGTTATTACGTCACAGCGTATACTTCAGCGGAGTATCAAAACAACGGCCCGGGGTGCAAAACGCATCAATGACGCGACCCTCTTCCACACAAAACAACACCATTTATATAAACAACTATCATGACAGGGCACCCACAGCCAAGTAACAATTACACATGAAATAAGTCGGCACGGCGGCCCACATTGAGAATGACTTAGGCCTACCTTTGATGATAAATCACTTAAACACAAAGTCCTTCCTCCTGTCCTTTTGGATGAGGCACTGCGGGTCATGCAGCTGATCCTTTGCCACTCCAGTTTATCATTGGAACTCAATCTTGAAAATGACTCGGTTAATAATTTCGCAACGATGTCATCACTATCACTGAAGTGAGCCATCATGAACGAACTTATGCTAATCATAAATCTATCAATCATAAATCTATCGATCATAAATCTATCGATCATAAATCTATCGATTAGTTTCGGAAATAATAAAAGTAGGGTAGACATGTGGATATTATCCGGCTGAACCAAACGTGCATTTATCTAACAGGTTCGTTTTCCACAGACTTGATTTCGAGCTATTTTCCAAAACCTTGTGGAGAAATCCCACTGCTTTCTGTCGAGGGAACCCGAGCGCAGCTTACTTCCTGGTTTTGAGGACGCGTCACTGCACCACTTGCATAGACCTCACAGCGGGTGGAGTTTGTCATAAAGTCCGCGTCAATCTCATCCTCTTCTTCAAAGTCAGACTCAGATTCTCAGAAATGTGATCCTCACATTCTGAAGCCTCTTCCTCTTCATCATCATCAAATGGTTCTCTCTCTTCCAGAATCCTTTGCAAGGCCCTCTGAGCAGAGAATCTTTTGGCCATCTTGATCAGCTGTGATAAGGACCCACACTGGCAGAGCTTTATTTATTGTGTCTCGCCCCAAACTTGCAGCTTGGATAGAGTGTGAACAAAATAAAGATTGGTTCCCGCAAGACATATGTATGTCATGTAAATGTGTAGGAGGGAGGGGGGGCTACAGTGGGTGGTCATTGAAAATGTGTTCTGATGAGTGTGGGTTTGAAAAAATGATTTATCATATAATTTTTCTTGAGCTACATACTGAAAACGGGTCCCAGAGACCCGAACACCATACAAGGGTTAATACCATCGGGCCAACAACCGGATCTGATTACAGGAAATATCTCCTGCACTCATAATCTCTTGCACAAGGAGCTGTGATGTGAGAGCAAAGAAGACCCCCACTCTCTTCTCCAACCCTTCACTATCCAAAGCCAGCGAGTAGAAGAAGAATTGTCAGTTAATCGCTTGGGACAGAGATAGTCAGCTCCAGAGTGTGAGCTCCAGCATTTCCACCAATCATTTCAGTTACTGCCATCCAATTCCACTTACCAAGAGAAACATACAAATAACCCGCTAACACTTTGAACAAGGCCACATCTACAGTGCATTGTTGAGACATTCATAAAGAGTGAAATGCATTCATAATGCTTATTTTTTATTATTTGCATGTATCTTAGTCTTATTTATTTCTCCCTATGTTTCTTAGTTTTTTCTACTAATTCAGATCCATAAAGGGAAGAACTTTTCCTTTTAAGTTCTGTTTAGCTCATCAGTACCTGAAAATAATAAACATCTTTCAATATGATCATACTATAAAAAACTCAGAGGTTGAAAGATAATAGCTGTATGTAGTTTTCTTGTCAGTAGGCCTTTGAAACATGTTAGCAGTTCTGGTCATGTAGATGGTCACCCTGGGAGCTGAGGTTGGGAAAACACAGCCGTTTAACAGGGAGTCGCTACAAAAAAAGCCCATGACCCATTTGTTGGTCCTGACCCATCATTAAAGGCCTACAGCAACGAGGACAGCCTTGGCTTGAATATTTAAGTGGAATAGAGGGCTATCCTCTGTGCGATTTATTGAATCCCAAGCCAAGCCATTTGACGGTTGCAGTATTTGAAGAATCACAGGAGGGGGCCGCTTGAAAATCCCCTACTGTGGCGGCTCTATTGCAGCCAGGGACAGAAATTGAATATAGTTTGCTTCTTACTAGGACTCAAGCTCATTAGGACACTCTCTTGTTATGGTGAGACATACCAAAAAACGCAGACCATGACCCACTTTTGGGATCTTCACTTAGTATGAAAAAGTATTTCACTTTGGCAATAGGTCCAATTCCAGGAGTGTACACAGATTGCCTGATGCCGTGCTTCTTTCTGCTTCCACTCGCTGGAGCGGGGGCTTTTTATTTATTTTGACAAACCTTTTCAAACATGCAAAGATTGCTTTTCAGGTTTTAAAGAAGTAAAATTGTAAATAATTATAATATATATTATTCCGACTAATCCGTAAAAATGACTATGCATTTGCTGTTATTAAATAAAACCATCCCTTCTGATTATTGGAAAGCATGTGTTGGTGGGTGGCTGCCGTGAACTATACAACTTCATTAATATCAGCATATATTTTCATTAGCTCATGCTTTACTTATCTATTCATCATAATGTGTTAAATACTGTTTAGTCAACTCTGAACTAACCATGGTCAGTTCCTAACAGTGTTTTGTTGTGACGAGTTGTCTCTGCGTGGCAGATAAAGTTAAGGTGTCAACCAACACTGGGCATTGCTCAGTAATGGTTCAGTATTTATGGATCTTACTCCTATTAATACATTTGCTTGGTTTATTTGCATGTGAAAGAAAAAAAAGCAAAGCCAACAATAAAGTACAAATACAAAGAATTGTGATGATTCTTTACAAACAGTGACATTTACCTTCAAACCATACAGACACAGTGAGAAGCTTTAGCATTACATAGAGACAATTCAAATATTTCTCACATCTTTCTGGTTGGCGAGAGGTCACCATTACTACGTTCATCAATCATAAATATTGTGTTGTTCATTTGATTGCTTCAAGGCCTTATGATATCCTCCAAAGTAGGCCTTTGAACATATCAAATACTGATCACCACTTTCATTGAATTCGGAGTGGTTTAGTTTAATACTAGAAAATAACTCGTATAAGTATACTTCATGCGTGAGTCAGTACATTAGGCGTTTGCAGACGGATGTGATCAGGTAGGAGATGGAGGGATTCTGACATATGATCTGACACAGAGAGAGGATCATAAAGATTGACAGGCAGTCTGTATTGTGACGAGTGTGTCCTCGGGGTCCTTCAGAAAAGGCCATGTCCCCAACTGACTAATGTGATTTCCATAGCTATTGGACTGGTCATAATATTCGCAACACATTCAGGAGCGCTTATTTGATTCGAAGAACATGTTGCGACAGAGAGACAGAAAGAAAGGAATATAGCTTCTCTATGGGATGGCACTGACAACAGACGAGAGGAACAGAACGAAACAGGAAGTGATCTGACCGTTCCAGTCAATGCCAACTTTAAGACTCATTCCATAGGTCTTCAAAGCTTACACATGATAATAGACCTCCATTACAGGGTCGGCTCTAGAAGAAATCGAATGGGGGGGAATCACATACCATGGGGGGCACACAGTGCCGTCAACAACCAACACACAAACACCAACGCAACTTCAATTTCATGTTTTCGGTGGGGGGTGGACCTAACCTCCTCTAGGGGGGTCCAGGTGCATGCTCCCCCGGGAAGATAGGTTATTTTCTTTCAGATTGACTTGTTCTTTATGGATATTTTAACAATCACTCCCCTTTTAAACTGTGTTCTTGTGTTACTGTCCTATAGTATTCCATACCTGTTTTTCATTTATTCTCTTATGTTTGAATAACTATAATGATCATATAAAGGTGTTCCTCTGAAATATGTGTTTACATAAATGGTGACCAAACCATTTGAGACCCACTGAGATAACTTAAGTTAACTATCTAAACACTGACAGATTCCTAACCTTAACTCACTGAGCTGTAGTTATCTGAGCCTCTCAGTCTGACAGGAGAGGACTCTCCTCCACACTTGTTGGGTCGTATCGATCCAATATTTGCATCACCCTGTCTGATGGAGCTTTGAATTACCTTTCAAACCCTGAAGAAGAGAGAATATCTTATATTCCTGCGTTGAGTTAGCCACTCTTATAGGAGGAATATATCATGAGGATTAAAGTCAAAAACATATTCCCTCTTCTGTTACACACTGACATTATTGTGACTTTAATTGAAGTCAATACTGCTTTCATTTGAACCTAAAACAATGTAACATAAATAAAGATACATCATTCATATTCATACAAGGGCTTTTTGTGAGTCATTGTGAGCACTTTTATTATAAAAAAAGAATAATATAAATTAATGATGCCAAATATCGTGACTCAAATGGAAAACATTTGCCAAAATAGAAACAAAATTAAAGAAATGTTCTTCCATTTGCCTCACATTACCTTTCCTCACTGCTCCTGAAACAAAGCCCTGCTGCCTTCTTTTTGAGGGACACAGTTATCAGTTTTTTGCAGCCATATTATGAGGACTTGCAATTTGAACCAATCCCTGCACTTTACCTTCATAAAAGTGCTCTCAAGCCCTCAGACAAATGACAGGAACGGCAATTTCCACAAATCATTCCAATTTCCTGCATCCCACTTTATAATGAGAGCTCTCGTCAACAAGCAATTCACCGACACTTCCCTTTGACTTCTGGCTCTGCTGTGATTAACTTTTGTTTTTTAAACTCCTGCCAAGGGTTTTCATCATTTAAACTGGGGCTGTTACATACCTTCCTCTACAACATGGTGGACACATGACTGCTCTGTTGGAGCTGCAGCAAGTACACACTTGAAATCACAATGGTGTGGTCTCCTCTGCACATTTTTATATCATTTCAGAGGCTGATTTATTTAAAGCGTATCATTAGAACAAGCATTCCCCCCTAATTCTAATGAATCAAAGTCATTTGAGCTGAAACAAGGGACATGAAAAAAATGCATCTTGTTGATCCACATCAAGGGGTTAAGCTGTTCCTCTGTACCTCTTGTTTTCTCTTCCTTCCTCTTTATGTCTCTACGCAGGGTTGACCTGTCAGCATGTCTGTCTTTTGCCACTGCTCTGATGGATTCTCCAGCCTCTCCATCAGTGGCTCTCTTCATCTCCTCAGTCTTTCACGCAGTTTTACTCCTTATTAAATAACCAACATGTATGAAACATATTTTCAGACCTGGATTTGCTTTGACAGAACAGTAAATACCTGACGTGTTGAACATTTACTTTGACGAGCCAAACATGGTTTATTGTGAAAGAAACACATTTACCACTTTACCATGTGCTTCTCTGCATCACAGCCAAATATAAGTGATGGGGGCCTCCTGGATTTATGGTCACATGACCACAAATGTGCACAGTTCCCTATAATTGGGGGTGGGTCAACTTACCCACTGGCTCATCCTACCCCACTCTCCCCTATTTCATTTTTGGAAATATTTGACCTAATTGGAAGAATTTCATTTATAGTTCAAATACTTTTAATATTATTTTCAATTCTTTGCAATTGTTAATTGTTTCTTAATTTAAGCATTCAACATATACATTGCTTTAAAGTGGCAGATGTATTGTTGTTTGTTTGTGTGTTCATTTAGTTCATTTCACGATTTCATTTCTTTTTCATTGGATTGTTTGAATGAAAAGTCACACACTTTTTGCAATTCCAGTTGGACTCTAAAAAATTGATCTGATTTAGAATGAGACTCCAAATCAGCAGAACTACAATAAAGTAGGAGAAGGTCGAAACAAGGGTTTGACATTTACACTGCGGGGAATCTACTTGTTCTTCCATTCTGTTCGTCTTCAGCCATAAAGCCCTTAAGAAAGTTGTGTCCCTTTCCAGCAGATAATTATCTTTTAATTGCTCTTCTTTCCCTCCTTTTTCAACTTCACCCTTTTTTCTTCTTCTTTCACACTTTGAAAATCTCTCTGTAACAAAAGGTCAGAGTGCAGCGAGTGTGATGCCGCAGTTTGAGACGGACAGATCTATAATCACACCGCTCATGCTCTCTGTGCGTGTCATTCACCATGGTAACTGCTAGTCAAATGGAATGCCATGCAGTCAGACAAAAGCCAGAACAAGAGAAGAGATGAAGGGAATTGGAAAGGACGGACGAAAAGGGAAGAGCTGATAAATGTGGTTGGCTGTAAAAGGGATGGGAGAGGTATAGGGGTGTAACGGTATCCGCATTCGTCCTGTACATGGGCGTAGGAAGCATCCTGAATGTGGGTGGTCCCCCACCACGAAAAATGTCCTGTGTTCTGGTGCATTTTATCAGGTGGTTTGATACTTTTATGTGGCTATACTAGCATGAGGAAAATGATGGGTACATTTTGTAATTTCATCCAGAAGTAAAGAAAGGAAACATATTTGATTATTAATTCAGAGCCGTCTTTGAATTAATAAAAAGCAGTTTAAATGCCCATTTTTTGTACATTTATATACAACAATAAATATGTGTGAGTGCATTGAGAGATATTGTTGTGGAGAGTCATTTATATATAAACCGTAAAATACATTTGTGAATCCTTCTGTGAGCATTTATTAATATTGAGACTGATCTGACTCCATACAGATGTTAAGTTCACCTAGAAATGGTATCATTGACTTAAATGTTGCTCTTCTGTCTATATTGGTCACATGATGCCCCTTGACTGAAATGCGTCCTGTTCAATATCCCCACTGATTTCCTTAACATTCTAAACTGTCATTTCCCTTTCATCACTCAGCTCAGCACCGGACCTCTCTCCACTGTCCCTGTGTTCTGCCTCTGACTCACTCTCAAGTGCCTAGATGTCAGAGAGGTGGTGAAGTGATCACTATTTATTGAGCAGTATACTCTTTCACATTGAATCATAACAAGTCAGACAGAATGTAAATCCAACTGACTCTAAAGTAAGTCCCAGTCTGTGACATTGGACATGTTGAAGACTCAAAGCCCCAAGCAGTAGGTAGAATATTAGCTGTCTCTGTAATGTGCACAGAAAATAAATGTGGTTAACTGAATACTGGGATGGAAATTGCCTATAAGCACTCAGTAAAACATAAACACACACAAAAAGCTTCTGAATGATAAGAAGTATAATTAAAACATGATGCACATTACCATTTTGAGAGAGAGTACCGAAGTTAAAGAACTCAGAAAATAATCTCTCATGGAACTGAGGCTCCAGTCAAACACACTGACTGCGTCTCTACATGGACATCATGGTGTTCCCATGAGCACAGAGAGATCGGGTTATTCATGTTCCCTGTTTACGTGATAAATACCAGTAACCTGGCATTTAGATGACTTTTCTCAACTAAACTATTCAGTGTTTGTATCTCTCTATCATCATGACATAAAGACGAAACTCCTCTCCAGAAGTGAGATGCTTTTGCCGCCGCCGCCATCACTGTTCACTGATTATGCTACCAGCTGAATACTTACTTTCCTCTTCTTTGAAAATGTTTTTCTTATGTCCATGTTGTCTGGGGGAGAACACATATCAAACCAAGAGATCGTCAGCTTTGATTTTCGCTGTATTAACCATTTCCTGAACACTTGGTGTGTGCTTTACCTCCGCTACCGGCATCGCTTCATACAACAGATCTGAGCTGTCCACCTATGACAACACTCCTTGAACATGCGCGCGCTATGGGAGAATCTGCCTTGGTGCAAAGTAGCAGTGAAAACATGGTACGGAGTTTCATTGATTTTGGCATTCTCTCAATAAGCAAGTGGGATGGATTTGATATTGAAGCACTGACACAGCGCTCAAAGTGCGGCGAGTGGAGAGACCGATTCACGGACTTTCCACATGGTAAAAGTGGGGGGGTCTAAACTAATCATTTGAAAAAGTGGAGGGGACTTGTCCCACCCTCATATAATGGCTGCGACGCCCATGGTCCTGTACCGTAACGGTTCGGACGTCACGGTTCGGACGTCACGGTTCGGCACATGCAGTCACACAACGAATACGCCTTTTTTTATGAGTGTGAAAAAAGTCTGTCATTCAGGGCAGTAGGCCTATTGCTATATATATATATTGTACTATATATAATCCAGGGGGCGGTATTGCGCCTAAAAGCTGTTTGCCAGCCGCCCTTAAACAACAAATGAAGAACAAGAAGAAACACAACAACAAAACGAACAAAATACAAGAAGAAGAAAAGTTAGTATGGCGTTTTCAGATAACACACAGGAGCTAGAACCCATCTGCTTCTTTTAAATCAGCTGTGGGAACATTTCAGGTTCCCTGTGGACTACAATAACGATGGAGTGTGCGAGTGGTGGATCGGACGAGGACGGTGTGTCGGCGTTGTTCGATATGCTAATGGGACACATGCCAAACATGCTAAATCATATCAGAAGGCATCACCCAGATTTGCCAATCACCGGAGCCTGGCAAAAGACAACAGCTGGTCAACAGCTGATCCCCGCTGTTTTTAATAAACCAATAGACATGAAAGCCTTGAGACCAAAATAAATAACGGAAGCTTTTGGCATATATATTTCAACGACTATGCGCCCTTGAAACACTTTCTTATTATTTATTTTGTAATATTTTCAAGACATTCTTTTTAGTTTTACAGCTTGATGAAACCTTTTAGTTTGACATCAGCAGTTATAGATAATATGGCCATCTGAGTGTGTGTGGTACTGTGTGGTTTGTTTTTGAACTGTTTAATACAGTTAATTATTCAAAATGTTAGAGTTCCTTATTTTTAAACTGAAACTTGCACTACTGTTCAAAAATAAATAACAACAAACCTGGAATTATGCATTTGGGACTTTTCTTTGCTTTTTCTTGTTGTACCGAACCGTACCGAACCGTGACCCCCAAACCGAGATACGAACCGAACCGTGACTTCTGTGAACCGTTACACCCCTAGAGGGGTACTTTAAACATGTAACATTCTACAATATATCGTTAACTATAAAGATCTGTAATCACTAATCAGTAACCTAATCTGTGTAGCAAAATATAAAAAATAATGTAATGTGATTAGTTTCCAATACTTTTGTATAACCTCAATGTCAAGAGCAATGCAAATATATCCCAGAGTAGAAACATTGATAAGACGCTTTTAGTGAAGTGTATTATGTAAGACAGCAGAAAAATGTGACCTTAGGGAAAATGAAAAGAAGATATTTAGTATGACGAATCTGTCCTCTTACAGTTTAATACATTAATTGCACAAAGTGTGTTTCTATAATAAATCCGGTTGTCAACAACTTCAAAAAATATATTTCAAATGAAGAAGATTAAAGGTAACCTAAATGAAGAACCCAAAAATGATCAAGCAGTACGTCTACCTATAATATATACATACGTGTTCACTTTAAAATGTATTGTAACATTGTAATCCTGCTTGCAATCCCAATTTTCTTTTTTTTACAGTTATCTAATTATGCTTTTTTTAATGTAACGGTAAGGTAATACAGTTACCTTTTTCTGTATCCTGATTACGTTATCCCATATCATGTATCTGTTACTTCCCAAGCCTGGTTGTTGGGTCAGGACGTGCTCTATTCTCTTCTCTCCTTGATAATGTCTATGTGGAACTGGAAGCGAGAGACTTTGACGTTTGTGAGAGGGAATCTGTCACCTTATTTATGTGTGTGTTTGTGTGTATGTGTGTGTGTGTGTGTGTGTTTGTTTATTTGTTTCAAAGGGAAATGTCTGTTTGTGTGTGTAAACAATGAAAGCCATCTCTGAATGTGAGTGTGATTGTGTGAGTATCTGTCTGGGTCAAGCGTCCTCTCTCTCAGCGTGCAGTCTCCACGCCGCGCCCCACTCCCTACACATAATCCTTTTCTCCCCAGGCGCTTCACTCTCCCGCAACTCGCCCCCTCGCTGAGATGAAGTTATCACACTATGCACACTACTCTAGCTTGTCCACCCCTCTGTGTGTGTGTGTGTGTGTGTGTGTGTGTGTGTGTGTGTTTATTCTCCCCAAAACACACCCAGTATATCTTGCTTTTTGTGTGCAGAGGCTCTGCAGTCGGACACGCCTGTTTACTGCATAATAAGGCCGAGCTGCTACACACACCATTTTCTTCACGGAAACTAAGAGGAAATTAGAGCCAATGAATACTGCCACCTTCTGCTTCACACACCACACACACACACACCACACACCACACACACACACACACACACCACACCACACACACACCACACCACACACACACACAATCTTACAGTACATACTGTATAATATATAATGCCCTGCTATGACGTGAGCTCTCAATGGCTGGTCAGCATGGAAACAGCTGCCACTTTTATCTTTAATGATTAACCATGAAGTTCACCGAGTCAACTGCATCCAACATGGAGTGTCTTCTCAGGCTTAGACTACATTTCATATCCATTTTATATTCATCAATCCATTTAACTGAACCAACAAAGGTCAACCCTAGCGTGCACTTAGGGTAATGTCAAGGGGTCACCAAAGTGTCACTTCCTGTTTGTGACTGTAGATGTCTGGAGCTGAGTTTCCTGGCTATATATTTGATGATGACGGATAACTGAACGGAACGGTACAGACCAAGGGGACACTGACACTTGTGTCCCTCAATGTGCAAAGTCATTTCAATCTCAATTTGCGCTTTTAGACGTCTTTACAGCTGCTGGTTGAATATAATATTTTAAATATTTATAAACTGTTGAAACAAAGCTCATTCTTTTTTGTATTCATGCCTCTGTGAATATTGCCTTGTTAAGGGAACCCCCAAAATCTGCAAAACCGATTTTGGTGTTGTCAGATATATAACCTGTGACACCCCAAGCCTGTGTTTCAGGTCTCGAAAATGACATTCCCAGAACAAATGACCATATCTTCACTTCTAAAAGGGGTACATTAATAATCTTTTTTCTCAAAGCAATGATAAACCTGTGAGTTGGATGTAGAAAAGTCAGAATCAATATAATTGTTTTTATTATAAAGTAAATTCAGATTGAACTACAGTAAAACAAATTAAATTAAAGTTTCCGTCCAAAAAAAACCCATTACTTATAGTGCAAACCACGCTTGAATGATGGGTTAGTAGACTAAAAGCTTTAGGAATCCAAACTATAACATATAACAAGTACCTTGTATAAAGATTGATGCAAAACAAGTGAAAATTGACCTTTTTAGAGAGATTTAGAAGAAAACAAAACACTGATGGCGGGGGCCTCCGGGTTGAACAGGTTAAAGGTGACTCCAGCCATCAATATTACCACACCAGGCTGTGAGGAAACAGCGTCTGAGACCCATGTCTGTAGAAAAGTTTCGGCCGATCCTTGAAATGTGTTAACCTGTTTTTCAGGCCTCAGGCTCGAAAATGACATTCCCAGAACAAATGACCATATCTTCCCTTCTAAAAGGGTTAATCTTTGTTCTCAAAGTAATGATAAACCTGTGAGTTGGATGTAGAAAAGTCAGAATCAAAATAGATGTTTTTTATTTTAAAGAAAATTCAGATTGAACAAAGTAAAAAACTGTAAATTATAGTGTCTGTCCAAATATTCTTGTGTACTTATAGTGAAACTACCCTTGGATGATGGGTTAGTAGACTAAAAGCGTAACTAATCCAAAGTACAACATATACCCTGTATCAAGATTGATGCAAAACAAGTGAAATGTTACCTTTTTACAGAGGTTTAGCAACAAAAAAAACACTTCTGGGGTCATTTGGGTGGATTTTCCATACAGTATCTCTGGCCCCCCTTGGTCGATGTTGATGATTGACATCTCTTTCTAACCGTCAGAGCCAATGGAATCGAGGGAAAGTTCCCCATACACACAGCTTACCAAAAAAGGAGTGAGAGAGACGCGGAGAAAAACCGGAAGCTGAGCTAACCTCGGGTGGCTACCATTAGCAGCTAATTCTTCTTCTCCGATTTTTGCAAAAAAATGTAATTATGGATTATCAATATTTTTTTACAGACACATTGGATTAACCTATGGATTAACCTTCAGCCACGTTTTTTCTTGTTTTAATGCCATTGAACACAACTTTTGATCAGAATAACAGCTAAGGTGAGCATATCTTCGTGTTTTGCTAAAGCTACGTCGTGTGTTGTCTGTGTTTGCTTCCCCTGTCACGAGTTCTGATCGCTCAGTGATGATCCTTATATTTCTATAATCTGTGGACTCTCAGGATGTTATCTAAGCTTGTTTATGCAGATCCAATAAGTATATCGATCAGTGTCGATCAGCTCAGTCGAGCTAGAGTTCTCTGCTAACGGCCTTAAGATTGTTTCGCTCTTAGCTAATTCAGAGGCTCGGCACTAGCTTTGTGGGTTTAAAAAAAAGAAAAGAAAAAGAAAGATCAGTTAGCTGAGTTTCTTCCCGTTACATGGATATAAAACATTCATAGTTTATTGAATATTAAGATGCCCTCAGACGCTGTTTCCTGCAGATGACGCATTTTTCCCCCCGGTATCGGGGGTGCTGTGTAGAAAAGGTTACAATTAAGAATGTCACAGCCTCAGATACTAAACATAAGATCATACAACCAGTGCTGTCATCCTCAGAGTACCAAGAAACTCTGTTCCCATTTCCATGGCAATACATTCAATAACTGTTGAGAAATCTTTGCTTCAATCAAGATTGTAGTTCTACCAACAGACACAGATTACTAACCGCAGTGCCACATTGTTAGTGTGTCTACAATATGGTGACCTTCAAAGGGGTCTGATAATGTACAGCATTCAGAGTTTTTTTATATAGCCCAATGTCAGAATTCTAAATGTTCCAGAATGACTTTTCAAATCTGTATAGCATACAACACCCCATCTGTCCTTTGAGCTTTGATTAAGAGAAAGTAAAATAAATGCAGTCCATCAATTTAAATGTAGTTGGACAATTTCCACAAACAGGGTTTGGGAGTGAAGCGTGTGATTGGCCTGAGTAAAGTCTGTAAATCAACCCATTCCATGATGATTATTTTTTTTCCTGGGCTACTCAATGCTCTGTGTATCTATGCAGGTTGAGTGCTTATCTTTCTGCAGTTGCTAATACTGTATTTTTTTTTAATGAAAACCAAAGTTTTGAAAATACCCACGGACAGAACATATTTGGCTCTTAAGTCTATTAGAATATTAAACCCACAATCACTGCAGTTCCTGCCGCTACATGACAACGGAACTTATACAAATGAAAAAAATGTATCCGAGCAAAAATACACAAACAGGTAGAATGGACAGCATTTTTACAAGTGCAATGGTTCAGAGGATTGCCAGCAAAAAAGAACGTAAGCAAGACGGACAGACCGACATCGGGAGGAAACAAACATACCTAATGAAACAAGGATAAGAATAGAATTTCCGAGAAGAACTCTGTGGAGATTTGCTGTGAATGCCAAATGTCAACTCTACATTTCCATAGCTTTGGTTTGTCCTAGTTTGGTTTGAAATGCAACATGCAGCACCTGTGTGCAGTGATTTACCGTCCCCCAAAGTACAACAAGGACTTTATCAACGATTTGTCCAATTTCCTGATCGGCATGATGCATACATATGACCGGGTTCTTATCTTGGGGGATTTAAACATACATGTTTGCTGTCCTAACAAACCGTTGGCTCGAGACTTTTTAAATCTTATTGATGCCTTTAATCTTGTTCAATCGGTTTCTGGCCCCACGCACGAACACGGGCATACTCTTGATCTTGTCCTGTCTTATGGTCTATCAATATGTAATGTTGCGAAATGCAACCCAATGTTCTCCGATCACATGCCTGTTCTATTTGACGTCGCTATCCCTTGTGTTGTTGGTAAACAGTGTCCACCTGCTCATTTTCGTCGCATGCTTAAACCCTCCACCGCTGTTCAGTTTTCTGCTGCCTTCAAAAATGTTGTGGATGACAGAGCATATCCTATTACTGGTGATACAGAGGAGTTACTTTCTTTCTTTAACTCCTCTTGTCAAGACATCCTTGATACTATTGCTCCACTAAAAGCTGTTCGCCCTAAAGTTAAGTCTGAACCATGGTTAAATGAGTCCACTCGTACTGCCAGACAGGAGTGCAGAAGGGCTGAAATGGAAAAAAGACAGGCTGCATGTGTCTTATGATATCTTAAAGGGCTCCTGGCATAGCTATCAGAAAGTTGTTAAAGCGGAAACAACGCAGTATTTTTCAGATGTTAAACGTAATAACTGTCATAAACCCTGTGTTCTTTTTAGCACTATAAATGTCCCACAATCCATCAACTTAGTAACCTCCACTGCAACCTGTGAGGCGTTTCTTCAGTTTTTTATTGACAAGGTCGCGCCATCAGAGCAAACATCTCACTTCCTTCCCATGATCCATCTGTCATGGACACTTGCTCAGCTGTTATGGATCAGTTTGAGCTTGTGTCACTTCCTGCTCTAATAGAAATTGTTGCTCAATTGAAACCTTCGGGTTCTCCAAGCGATGTTGTCCCTGCACGATTTTTCAAAGAAATCTGGGACATTGTTGGACTTATCGTTCTTAATATAATTAACAGCAGCCTGACTACAGGAAAAGTACCAAAGTGCCTAAAACATGCTGTGGTCCAGCCTTTGATTAAAAAACCAAACCTGGACACCTCTGCTTTTGACAATTTTCGACCTATCTCTAAACTTCCTTTTATGTCCAACATTTTAGAAAAAGTGGGTACTGAAGCAGTTGCAGTCTTTCTTAAATGTGCATGGCATCCTTGAGGTATTCCAGTCTGGGTTTAAACCCCTCCACAGCACTGAATCTGCTCTTTTTTTAATGACCTGTTTTTAGCTACTGACGCTGGGAACAGTGCTGTTCTTATACTGTTAGACCTGACAGACCTTTGACACTGTAGATCACAGTATTCTCATTTCTCGCCTGCAGCATTTTGTGGGAATCATTGGTACTGCTCTAGACTGGTTTAAGTCGTATCTGTCTGAAAGAAGTTTTAATTTAAATCTTAATGAATTTACTTCCTCCTCTGCTCCTCTCCCATACGGGGTACCCCAAGGCTCCATTCTTGGGCCGATTTTATTTTCCCTTTACCTGCTCCCCCTGGGCGCTATCATTAAAAAATATGGTGTCTCATTTCATTTTTATGCAGATGACTCGCAAATCTCCATGCCCCTGAAAATAAATGACCCAAACCCTCAGCAACGCCTGTCTGACTGTCTGCAGGACATCAGAGCCTGGATGGCCTTGAACTTTTTAAAATTCAATGAAAAAAAGACAGAGGTCATAATATTTGGACCCAGTGGTGGCCCCAATGCCCCGCCTGGGCTGGATTCTCTTGTCCCATATGTGAAACCCATTGTCACAAACCTGGGTGCACGGATTGGTCCTGCTTTTAAACTAGACAAACAGATCAATTCTGTGGTAAAATCCAGCTTCTTTCAGCTCAGACTTTTAGCAAAGGTCAAGACTTTCCTTTCTTTTAATGACTTTGAGAAAGTAATACATTTTTTTATATCCACTCAACTGGATAACTGCAATGCTCTGTACATTGGAGTAACCAAGGCTTCTCTGTCACGCCTACAGCTGGTCCAGAATGCTGCTGCACGCCTCCTTACAAGGACAGGCAGACGTGAACATATTACACCTGTACTCGCCTCTTTACACTGGCTACTAGTCAGTTTTAGAATACAATTTAAAATGTTACTGTTCACAGACAAGGCCCTGAACGGTTTAGCCCCACCGTACCTGGCAGATCTTTTAAAACCATACACACCCCCACGGTCACTGAGGTCTGCTGACAGACTCCTTCTGGTCGTCCCTAAATCGAGGTTAGAGCAGCGAGGAGACGGAGCCTTTGCTGTTGCAGCTCCAAAGTTATGGAACGAATTACCCCTCCAGGTTAGACTTGCTCCAACTCTGCCTGTTTTTAAATCTCGTTTAAAAACCCACTTCTTTTCTCTGGCTTTTACAGACCAGGTGACACTAGTGCTTTTGAATTTGGGTTTTTATCTTACTAGTGTTTTGTATTGTTTTTACGTCATGTAGGAAAGTTTCTCAGTCTGTGGCTTCTGATCTGGTCTCGTGTTTTACATTTGTTTCATGTCCTGTCCGTTTTTTACGCTATGTTTTTTTATACATGTGATGTACAGCACTTTGTTCAGCTCTGTTGTTTTTAAATGTGCTATAATAAAATTGATTGGATCGGATGTAACCACAAAGTAGGTCGGCTGTCATGATCTGTCTGTGTTTTATTTTTGTCCTGTGTAGATCTGTCTTTTTGGTTGCCTGTTTTAGTTTGAAAAGTGTTCAACCCCTGTCTTGTCTGTTGCTTCCTGTCTCTGTGTTCCCTCCTGCCTGATTACCCGAATGTGTTCACCTTGTGCCCTGTGTTTTCTCCTCCCTCCTCACCTGTGTCTTGTTTGTTTGATTAGTCCTACTGTATGTGCATTTAGGTTCTGCTTTTTCTGTTAGTCGTTCTGAGATCCTTGTTCTTTTTTGAATGTGTTCACAGGGGAGAGAGAGTTCTGCTCTGTATGTCTAGTTGTATCCTTGAAATAAAGGTATTTTTTCAGTTAAACTTGCATTTGGGTCGTGCCTGCATCGCTCAACCCTGACACCTGCATCACTAAAGAGCTGTCCATCCTGAATATTACATAACTTTCTAAATAGCCTTGAAGGGCTCCGGTGTTGAGGATCAGGGTGAAGGATGTGATGTTGCCCACCCGCACTGCCTGGGGTCTACCCGTCAGGCAGTTCAGGGTGATTGACACCTTTTCTGAACCGTGAGAGCCAATATAATCGAGTGACAGTTAGTAAGTCCCGCTAAATACTTACGTCAAGTAGAGAGAGGTTTGCGTAAACAGCACATGAGACAGCATTAGCTCGGGACTGCGAAACTTTATACCTACTCTGCTGCCATGAATATAATGATAGATTATCAGGAACAATTCTAAAGTGACTAAGAGACATTGGATTAACCTTAAGCAGCGTTTTTATTCCCTTGAACAAGAGCTTTGATCACAAAGCAGCAACGGTAAGACATAATTATTGTTATGGTTTTGAAAACTGTTGTTTTTTTTCTTCTCTGTTCTGGCTGCTAGCTCAGTGAATTTGTGTCCTACAGTGATGATACTTATAACAACATAATCTGTGGAGTATCAGCTTTCAGATGATATGTAGTTTTTGCAGAAAATATTAAGTTTTAAAGATCGTTTTTGCTAGTTAGCACCGGAAGTAGCATCTGCCCGTTTTACCTAAGGGCTAATACTAACGCTTCTTGTGAGACTTGTGTTTTGTTTCGGTAAAAATGGTTCGTATCGTCAGTTAGCTGAGATTCTTCTCGTTAATCTGGTATAACGCATTAATAGGTTTTTAAATATTAAGATGCCCAGAGACACAGTGGCGTGAAAAGAAAAAACAGGGTCCCCGCCGGCGGGGACATTCGGGCTTAACAGGTTAACAATGTTTACTTCCCAAGGCTTCCCTGTTGTCATTTTTTTAGTTAGGATGAAGGCAATATTATCTGCCAAGAGAATCCACCATTGTTTTTGTTCATTCTATCTAGATTATTTCCCCCAAAAACGCACCTCAGAAACTGCACTGAAGTTTGTCAACTGTTGACATGTTTTTGTTGAGTGGCATATCTAACTGAACAAAATATCTGCAAACTTGATCAAAAACAAAAAACGCATATTATTTGAATCTTTATCTTTTCTCAGACCAAGAGCTGAGTTGTACCCATCATGCCGTTGGGCGCTGAAACAGCCATCAGGCTGCAAAACCAAGGATTGATCCCCAATGAAGAACTTTATACACTAACAGGTTGAGCTAACTAACATGTTGAGCAGGTTTCACGTTTTAAATATTTGGGGATTTATTTTGATGCTCAGTTAGGCTGGGCCCATCAGGTGGATCAGGTATGCTCAAAGATAAGCCAGCGCCTGCATTTTCTGCGTCGGCTCAGGGTTCATGGAGTGGATACATGTATCATGTTAATGTTCTACAGGGCAGCAATTGAGTCAATTATTCGTTATGGCATCACATGGTTTGGTTTGGTAACTTGTCAGTTAAATCTAAATCACAACTCCAGAGCTTGATAAAAAGGGCTGGAAAAATAATTGGCATGCTTCCACCATCCTCTCTGCAGGAGATATTTGAGGAGATGGTGAGAAAGCAAGGCCGTCAAATCACATGCGACCCCAAACACATCCTGTATAGAGAGTTTGAGTTGCTGCCCTCGGAGGGCAGAAGGTATAGATTACCAAACTGTAAATTGAACAGGTATATGTTTTCCTTTGTTCCGCTGTCAATCAAGCTGCTGAACAGTCAGAAACAATTGTGATTATGCTGTGTTAGGAGTTGTTGGGAGGTGCAATGTTTACAGTGTAGTATGTGCAATCGAGAAGGTTAAATAGGGGAAGTGCATTATGTGTAAATAGGTATGGACACAATAGGGATACAGTATGTGCAATCTGACGGACACTATGCATAGGTGCAATAGTGAAAGTGCAATATTGATTTGTGTATGAATACAATAGGGAAGGTGCAATATTTGATTTATGTATAAATACAATAGGGAAAGTGCAATTTGATTATGTATGTGCAATAGGGAAAGTGCTGTACCAGTATGTTTCTTGTTTGTTTCCTTGCCATGTGATATGTGATCTCTGTTCTGTATCATGCCATTATGACTGATTGACCTGAATGTTTTCTGTTTATTATCTCGATGCCCAAGACACATTTTTCAAGGCTCTATCTTATCTTAACCTGCACCATTGCCACATATCATTTACATGTATTTGCATGTAACTTCTTTGGACTTACACTTGCAAAGAGATGTTTATATATTATTTGATATTTAAACTCAATACTGTCTGTGAACGAAATATTTTAATGAGATCTGTGCAGGGGAGAATTTTAGTGTTTTCCCTATGTGTGTGATTCTCGGAATTAAATTACCGGACAATTACACACAGCAAATATTTGGAGAGACCTTGAAGGGGAGCATCAGTAAAGTGAAGTTTCTGCATTAGAAGCAATGTGATAGATTTGTATTGAAACACATCGCCGAATTTAGGAGATTTCAGAGGATACATTGCCTAAATCAACAGCATTTCGGCTGAGTTGCCGATTCTCTCCCCCCTGTGGAGAGCAGCATGCAGACAAAGGGAGAGGAACAGCACATAGGCATTATTTCCGCGATTATTGCCATTTTTGAACTAAAGAAAGTGGTTGTACGTGGTATGAGAATGTCATATATGAATTGCTGAATTTAGCTGTTTTGGGAAGAAACGGTGAGAAAAAAAAATTAAAGTCTATGCTTTTGGACGAAAAAAAGCAAAGCACCACTAAAATAAGCATAGTGGTTGTTGATTTGAGAATAAAATCAGTTATTGCTCTTCAACAGATTGGAACAGTACTAAATAGTCATTATTTCCACGATTATTACCATTTTTGAACTAAAGAAAGTGGTTAATACGTGGTGTGAGAATGTGATATATGGGTTGCTGAATACAAGATTATGAGTAAATAATAAGTAATAACCAACAAGTCATATAGCACTGAAATAAGCCTTTTCCCATGACAATGATCAGAGATCAATCGTTCCAGTTCAGAAAGTGGTGGGGGAGTTAATAACTGTTTGCGGGATGCAGTTATAAAGATTCGTACCTGTAAGAATTTATAAAAACTGCTATTTGAAAGGCCAAATTTAGTACGCAACTGTTTAAATGACATCAACGTTCAATCTTGAAACATATCTCCTATTTTTGTTAGACCTTTCGTTGCCCAATGATGGAAAACTTGCTCCATTCTTCCTGGTTTAAATTGTTCATTTCCCCAGATTGGGCTAAAGCGGGACATTGATGATTTTCCCCCCAGCACATCTTGAATTTTATACCAAACATTGATCATATTCAATACTAATGGGTTAGATGTTTGTTCCCTGAGCTTTTTAACATCGGCAGAATACATGTAAGAGTTAAGTGGCAATGTAGGGGTAAGTGAAAAGGCTTCAATGTCTATCCACGCAGGGACTGGGTCGAGGAAGAAGTAATACATTATGCTGCGTAATTGGGCGGCCCAGTAATACCACTGGAAGTTAGGAAGTTTGAGTCCTCCTCTGTCATACGGTAAGTATAATAACGTCAAACGTAGCCTGTGTCGTCTATTATTCCAAATGAAATACGAACATGTTTTCCTCAATTGAGTGAAATGCGGCAGGTAAAGGTATGTTTTGAAACAGGTACAATAGTTTTGGAAGGATATTCATTTTCAGTATATTTATTCGCCCTATTAAAGAAATTGGCATATTAGACCATCTTTCCAGTGATTTATAAATTAATTCAAGAGCAGGATCATAATTTGTTTTTACAATGTTTCCCACATCAGGCACTATATGTATACCTATGTAGGTAAAAGAGTCTGTTGAGTTGAATGAGGACACATGATCCATAGGATTGCATCTTTCTTTTCCATTCAATAACATTATGGAGGATTTTGCATTATTCACCGTATAATCTGCAAATAATCCAAACGTCTTAATTACATTTACTAAAGCTGGAATTAAATTCGCTAAATCCGTGAGCAACAAAATGACGTCGTCCGCGAAAAGAGCGATGCAATGTTCTTGCTGTCCCAACCTGACACCTGAAATATTCTTGTGTGTCCTGACTGCTATGGCGAAGGGTTCTATGGCGAGTGTAAATAGGAGGGGTGACAAAGGGCACCCCTCTGACCCCTCTATTAATATTAAATGGTTGAGAAATAACATTGTTAGTCAGAATTTCAGCTGTGGGTTGAGTGTACAATTACCTTACCCAATTACAGAAAGCAGTCCCAAATCCAAAACGGTCTAGTGTTGCAAATAGAAAAGGCCATTCTATTCTATCAAATGCCTTTTCGGCATCGACTGATAGCAGAGCAGTGGCGTGTCTTTCCTCTTGTGAAGTATATTTCACACTGTCCGTACGTTATGAAAGCCTTGTCTCCCTTTAACAAATCCGTTTTGATCCATATATATAATGACGTGCTAATACTTTACAGAGAATTTTAATGTCCGAATTTAGAAGTGAGATTGGACGGAAAGATTGGCATTCATGGGCTGGTTTGTTTGCTTTTAAAATTAAAATCATCATGGCACCTCTCAATGAGGGAGGAAGTGACCCGTTGGTATGGATTCCTGAAGCATTTCTATAATTGGAGTTAAAAGTTTCCTCTTGAATTTCTTATGAATATCGATTGGTAATCCATCAGGACCAGCTGCTTTGCCAGCATTCATGGCATCAATTGATTCTATAATTTCCTCCGTTGACAAGTCAGAGTCCAGGTTGATCTTTTTCTTCATTTGAGAAACTTGGGAATTTTAAATTATCCAAAAATGAAGTTTGAGCGTCCAAATTAGGCGGATATTCTGAGGAGTATAACGTTTCATAGAATTGTCTAAAGGTTACATTTATTTATTCAGGATCCACAGTCACATCTCCCTTATAATTTTCGATTGCATTAATAGCTCTTTCTACTGTTTAATTCTCCAGGCCAGGAGTCTAC
Source organism: Champsocephalus esox (assembly GCA_036324585.1). Classification (NCBI taxonomy): domain Eukaryota; kingdom Metazoa; phylum Chordata; class Actinopteri; order Perciformes; family Channichthyidae; genus Champsocephalus; species Champsocephalus esox. Next base: position 47,623,166 of record CM070480.1, on the reverse strand, counting down.
CTGGTTTTTCTCCCTGATCATACAAATTATGTTTAAGCTTCAACAAGCTATTCAAAGCCCTCTCAGCAGATATTTGATTGTATTCAGCCTTAAGAAGTAATAGTTCCTGATGTGGGTTTTCTGAGCTATCCATACATTCTTTCTCTCGCACTTTAAATTTATAATCCAGTTTTTGACGGATGCATTTTAATTTAGGAGACGTAAAACTTATAATCTGTCCTCTCAAGAAGGCTTTTAAAGCTTCCCATCTGATACAAGCCGAGGTCTGACTTGTGTTCATTTACACACACATCTATTTGTTTTCCAATAAAGTCTATAAAAGCCGGGTCCTGTAGCCAGTTTATATGAAAACGCCATCTCGGAGGGCTATATACCAGTTTAGAATCTACATATGTAAAAGATATCGGGGCATGATCAGAAAACACTATGGCATCAGGGGCGGCGGATACGGTAGGCTAGGGAAAGCTAAGCCTTCCCAAATATTTTTGTCACTGCATCCTGGTAAAATACAAATATAATCTATAATGTTTGTGTCTTTGACATTAGCGCTGCTACAGTATGCAGCCACCTGTGCCCTGTAGGCCTACTACGAAGCCAGTTCAACATATCCTGGATACTTTTGAGTTATCTTAACTTACCCTAACGAAACAGATCTCGCTAAGCGGTCATACGACGCTGGTTATCAACTCGGTAAATCAAGCCAGGGTTTCTCTCACCAGCTGAGAGCGCGTTCACGTGAAAGGGGCGGGATTAGCAACATTTGACCAATCACAAACAGGGACAAGTGTACTGACAACGCAGCGTCATACTTCATTAATGAAATGTAAACTAATATTAGACAAATATGAACTTTAACCATCCATGACTTAAACATATAATCCAGGATACAAGCCACAAAGTTGCACCTGCAAGGTAAATATAGAACAACTGGTTAAAAAATAAATAAACTACCGAGTGTTTGAAAGCGTAACAGTTGATATCACTCCCCCATCTCAGACATGAGTGGATCTGACTTTAATTACATTTGAGTTGAGTGTTTCGTCAACCCAACGTGTTGCTTAAAATAATACTTCTGCATACAGTATGTGACACTGTAGGCCTAAGTGTTGCACGGCCAGATACGGCTCGAGAAGCTGACTCAGATAAAGACTATATTATGATATTATATGATCGATGATCTGATTGAATGTGATATGAATGATAAGTGCGACACGTTGGAGTCTTCTCTGCATACGGCAGTTTAAACTGTATTTCCTTTATCCTGTAATTTGACTTGATATATTTAAACTCCGCACACTGAGCTCTGATTGGTCAGCAGGCGGTGCTTTCATTGAGTTGATCTCTTATCTACAGATAAGAGATCAACTTGTTTTACCTGACGCTGCCCGCTGGACGCGGGCAGCGTCAGGTAAAACAAGTGATTTAGCCTTCCCAAACCTGAGCCTCACACGCCGCCGCCTATGTATGGCATGTTGTGCACCGACAGAAATGCTAGAGAGGTTCATGTTGTTTATGTTTTCTTTCTCTCATTCCAGGCTTCTTGATTGTTTGCACCTGTCATCCATCCTGTGTCTCCTGTGCTCTTCAGTGTCAGCCCCGCCCCTGATTGGTCCCACCCTGTGCTTAAATTCCCCTGTCTCCCAGTGTTCTTTGTCAGTTCGTATTGTCTTATGCTATGGTCAGGTCGATGTTTCTTGTGCTCGTGAAAAATGTCATTCCTCACTACGTGAGCGCTTTCATTTTTTGTTCGCTATTTTTGTCATCTCGGCTAGAGATTGATAGTTACCCTTTTTGTTGTTCACTGCTGTATTGGAAAATAAAGTATCTTACAAATACTTTACCTCTGTCTCCCGGGTCGTGCAATTGGGTCCTACATCCTAAGTGTATGAGTTCGTAACATGGCATCATAGTTGCAGTCTTTAATTTTATATCTTATCTGTGTTGATATTAGAAAGTAATCTATCTGTGAATAGGTTTTATGTGTGCTAGAGTGACAAGAATATTCTATATTGTTTGGGTTCAGTTCCCGCCAGATTTCTGATAAACTCAAATCCTTCATAAAATGTAATGTTCTAGCTCTAATATGGGACGTGTCCGAGCCAGTAGATTTGGCTATTTGTGGGTTCAGGGCCACATTCAAATCGCCTCCTAGAATGAAATTACCTGGGAGCGTTGATAAGGTCAAGAATAAATTATCAAAATATGCAGGGTCGTCCTCGTTGGGGCCGTAAACATTCTAAATTAAGTTTCTCGTACAGTAATATGCCCTGAAGTATAATGTACCTGCCCTTGGGATCAATTATTGAATTTACTACTTGAAATAGGATTGACTTGTGAATTAGGGTTAAAACTCGTCTGGCATGTGAACTGTAGGAGGCTGAAAACACTTGGCCTTGCCATCTTTGTTTGACTTTAGACAAATCACACTGCATCATATGAGATTCCTGCAGGAAAACTATGTGTGAGTGTTTTTGTTTCAGTCTACTAAGTACCTGCTTCACTTTAGTTAATTTACCCAAGCCCCTGCAATTCCAAGATGTAACCTTAACCTTAATAGATTTAGACATACCTCGATCGGACATATATTGTGTTATATAGTTTGTTCAGTGACTGTACTGGGGAGTGGATAAACGATGCTGCCCGAGCAAAATACATGTAAAAAGACATATATTCCAACACATAAGTACACATAAAACCCCAACCCTCTAACATACATTTCCCCCTGAGATCTACAGAAAAATCTCCCCTCCCTCTTACCACCTCCGACATGACCAACCTACCACCAGACCTGCACACTGAAGTGGGCTGTCCTTTGTCCCCTCTTTTACCCTCCCCCTGCAACGTGTTACGGATTAACACTTTCAGAACCCACACAAATACATCCCCCCTCCCATCTCTTTCCCAAACACCAAAAGTGCCATTTGTTCACGATACAGCAACATTACCCGATTCCTAACATTGTAAACTTTGAACATTAAGGTTAACAGTGAATAGCTTGAATTCAAATAAGAATTATATTCCAACCAATGGAAGCGTTGTAATAATATATATACAATAAAAAATAAAACAAATTGAGCCTCCATTCAAGGGGGCATCGCCTTTTACTGCCCACTTGACTCCCAAAGTAAAGAAAGAGAAACATTGAAAAAATGGGTCAGGATTCTCATGTTTTGTCACGTTTTTAGTTTTGTTTGTCTGGTTATGGGTATTTTCCTCCTGGTCATTTTCCCTGTGTTTTTCCTCCCGTCGTTAGTTTCCCTGGTGTGTCTAGTTGTCTGATTGTTTTCACCTGTTAACCCTTGTGTGTCTCCTGTGCTCATCAGTGTTGGCCCCGCCCCTGATTGTTCCCACCTGTGTCTAGTTACCCTGTGTTTAAATCCCCCTGTCTCCCAGTGTTCAGTGTCGGTTCGTCTTGTGATTTGGCTTGTCCTCGGTGAGTGTTCTGTTCTGCCTGTGGATATATAGCCTTGGAATAAAGGAATTATTTTTACTTTAATCTGCATTTGGGTCCTACCTGCTTCACACGCCGTAACATTACGACCAAAGATGGACCCAGCGGATTCAGCTTTTTTGAGGCCACAAGCGGCTGCTAAGAGAAGGAGGCGCAAAGCCAAGCTAGCAGCCATGCCTCAATGCTCCAGTACCGGCCCACGCAGCTTTGCGTCCATACTGGATTACCTGGCTTACACAGCCAGGGTCCAGACTTCCGCTCCGGACCTTACAGCCAGGTTTCCGGCCCCAGCTGCCACAGTCCCATCTCAAGTTTCCTCTGGAGTCCCCTCTCTAGTTTCCTCTGGAGTCCCCTCTGGAGTCCCCTCTGGAGTCCCCTCTGGAGTTCCCTCTGGAGTTCCCTCTGGAGTTCCCTCTGGAGTTCCCTCTGGAGTTCCCTCTCCAGTCCCCTCTCCAGTCCCCTCTCCAGTCCCCTCCTCTAGTCCCTGCTCTAGTCCCTCCTTTAGTCCCTGCTCTAGTCCCTCCTCTAGGTCCCCTCTCGAGTTCACTTCTCTAGTCCCTCCTCTAGTCACTTCTCGAGTCCCCTCTCCAGTTCCCTCTCGAGTTCCCTCCTCTAGTCCCTCCTCTAGTCCCTCCTTTAGTCCCTGCTCTAGTCCCTCCTTTAGTCCCTCCTCTCGTCCCTCTTCTCGTCCCTCCTCTAGTTCCCCTCGCGAGTCCCCTCTCGAGTTCCCTTCTCTAGTCCCTCCTCTAGTCCCCTCTCTAGTTCCCCTCTCGAGTCTCCTCTCGAGTCCCCTCTCAAGTCCCCTCTCGAGTTCCCCCTTGGTTCTCCTCTCGAGTCTCCTCTCGAGTTCCCCCTTGGTTCCCCTCTCGAGTCTCCTCTCGAGTCTCCTCTCGGGTCCCTACTCCGGGTCCTGTCCTGTTGGGGGCTCCGTCGACTACTCCTCTGCCGGAGGTTCTGCCAATCGTATGTCTGTCCCGTTGGAGGCCCCGCCGACTACTCTCCTGCCGGGGGTCCTGCCAACCCTTTGTCCTGTCCCGTTGGAGGTCCCGTCGTCTACTCTCCTGCCGGGGGTCCTGCCAGCTCCATGTCCTGTCCCGTTGGAGGTCCCGCCGTCCACTCTCCTGCCGGGGGGCCTGCCAGCTCCTTCCCTTTTCTCGTTGGAGGTCCCGCCGTCCACTCCCCTACCGGGGGTCCTGCCAACCCTAGGTCCGGTCTCGTTGGAGATCCCGCCGTCTACTCCCCTGCTGGGGGTCCTGCCAACCCTATGTCCTGTCCCGTTGGAGGTCCCGCCGTCTGCTCCCCTGCCGGGGGTCCTGCCAACCCTTTCTCCTGTCTCGTTGGAGGTCCCGCCGTCTACTCCCCTGCCGGGGGTCCTGCCAACCCTGTGTCCTGTGTCGTTGGAGGTCCCGCCGTCTACTCCCATGCCGGGGGTCCTGCCAACCCTATATCCCGTGCCGTTGGAGGTTCTACCGGGGGCCCTGCCAGCCCCATGACCATCACCTGTCTCGCCGGGGTTCCTGTCAACTCCTGGTCCACTTCCGTGGGGGAACCTGCCGAAGCCTGTCCGACCGGCTCCGGTTTCTGTCCGGCCGACACCGGGTCCTGCCCGGTCTCCGGAGCTGTCCCATCAGCGCTTTCCTGCCCGGCCTCCGGAGATGTCCGGTCTTCGCCCTCGAGCCCGGCCCTCTGAGAGCCGGAGTCTTCACCCTCAATCCCGGTCCCCTCAGAGCCACAGCCTTCACCCTCGATCCCGAGCCCCTGAGAGTCACGGCCGTCGCCCTCGAGCCCGGCCCCCTGACTTTCCCGGCCGCGGTGGCCTTCGCCCCTCCATAACCCCCACCTTGGACTCTGTCTTGCCCCCGGGCCATCCGCCCGAGTCCCCTTTCTCGGCTTCTACCTTACCCCCGGGCCGTCCGCCCGAGACCCGTTCCTCGTCCTCTGCCTTGCCCCCGGGCCGTCCGCCCGAATCCCCCTTTTTGGACTCTGCCTTACCCCCTGGCCGTCCGTCCGAGACCCCTTCCTGGTCCTCTGCCTTGCCCCCGGGCCCTCCGCCCGAGACCCCTTCCTGGTCCTCTGCCGTGCCCCTGGGCGGTCAGTTCAGTCCCGTCCTCCAGACCCCCTCCACCCACCCTGGTGGCCCTAGTTTTTCCTCCTTGTATATTGTCTGGTCTTTTTCCCTGTGTTTTTCCTCCCGTCGTTAGTTTCCCTGGTGTGTCTAGTGGTCTGATTGTTTTCACCTGTCACTCCTTAGCCGCGTTCACACTGCGGTACTTTTCCCACAAAGTTTCATGCGAACTTAGTTCCTGAGAACTCTTTAGTTCGCATGAACTAAGTACAGATCACGTTCACACCAGAAAAAGTCCCTGGGGGTGGATTAGGCAAATGAAGCCGCTGACGTCACTTCTTCTTCTTCTGCTTTGGGTTTACTGGCAGGCCGCAACCCACTTCAGGCCGCTCAAAGTCCCCGGCCGGAAGTCCCCGGAGTTGGGGACTGGCTTCAGTAGAAGCTGCTGGGAGTCCCACCGCTCCCATGTTTTGTTTTGTGTTGCCATAAGTTAGTCTCTCTGCGTTTCTGCGCTGGGCTAATGCTAATGCTAATAATGCTAATGCGAGGATAATAAAATGGCGGCTTCCCAAAACTTTTTGGGAGTTTTACGGGGTGTGATTTGCAATTCGCCCAGCCAATCAGGAATATAGCTCTTTTCTCAAAAAAGAGCCGCTCGAAAGTCCCAGCTTTCTAGCAGGGACTTTCGAGGGGGTAAAAAGGTTTGCATGAACTACTTTTAGTACCGGCTCTTTTTGGTGTGAATGCGATCATGAACTAAGTTCGCATGAACCTTTGTGGGAAAAGTACCGCAGTGTGAACGCGGCTATTGTGTGTCTCCTGTGCTCATCAGTGTTGGCCCCGCCCCTGATTGTTCCCACCTGTGTCTACTTACCCTGTGTTTAAATCCCCCTGTCTCCCAGTGTTCAGTGTCGGTTCGTCTTGTGATTTGGCTTGTCCTCGGTGAGTGTTCTGTTCTGCCTGTGTATATATAGCCTTGGAATAAAGGAATTATTTTTACTTTAATCTCCATTTGGGTCCTACCTGCTTCACACACCATAACAATTTGTTAAACGCTTCTCCTTTTAACATATTTTGATTTACGTCCGTAAATCATGTTTAGTTGGTGTTCAAGGCGTCTTATTTCTTCTGTGTGTCCTTGATGAAGTTCTTCGTGTCCGAGGGGTTGTCAAAAAAGTAAGATCGGCCGCCGTGTGTGACCCTCAGTCGCGCCGAAAACTATTCCATATTGGACGTCCATCTCCCGCAGCCTCCGTTTAACTCCATCGAATCTCCTCCGTTGTTTATGCAGCTCTGCAGAGACGTCCGGGAACAGCATCACTTGGCGATCTTTGTAGAATATTTTACCCATTTGTCTTGCAGCATTCTGAATGAGGACTCTAATCTCAAGGCATCGGGGGAGCCAGGATTCCAGGAATGCTCAAATATCCTTCCCTTCTGCCGCTTCAGGTAAATTCACCAATCGTAAATTGGATATTCTGCTCCTGTTCTCAGAGCTGTCCAGTTTCGAGGTAAGCTTGGCAACTTGTTCTTCTTAGCTCACGGCTCTCCTCTGCAGGGAGACAACGTCATCTTCGGCGTTTGATATTCGCTACTCCGTCTCGGATATTCTCTTCTGACATCTGGTCAGCTCACTTTTAACGCTGTTAATGGCTGAAAGTAGCCCATCCAGTTTAGATGAAAACTCTGTCTTCAGGCCATTTATTGTTTGTAGGATAGCATTGTCGGTGTTGTCAGTGGTAGCGTTAGCTTCTGAGCTACCCTTGCACTCCTTGCTAGCTGAGTTGTCGCCTTGCATGGTCATGGCGTCCTCACTTGCTCCGTCTTCTGTTGAGTTTTCCGCCTTTTTTGTTTTTTTTGACGGTTTCTGTGGCATAATGGATGTTGTGGGGGTTTAGAATCAAATACCATGCAGTTTTAGCTGTGTTCAGAGTAATTAGAATAGGATTTTAGAAGGAATTGTAACAGTGCTGGGGAGTGTCAGCCTCTCAGCTCAGCGCCATAACCGGAAGTCATAGTTATTTGTTAATGTAACCCAACTTGTGTTCTTTGAAATTGCAAAGGATATCATTCTCAGAATACATGCCAGAAAACACCCCAGATGTTTCGCTGTCGTTTCCTGAATGATAACAGGTCGCTACGGTTGTGACCCATTATCCCCCGGTATACCCTAGTCAGCGCCCCTAGTTACACCAATCAGCGTGCAATTACCGTACAGACAATCACAATGCGTGACGTCATTGGTAAGCGACGGACCCCGAATACATATGGTAGGGCGAACACATATATATAAACACTAGATGTCTCACCCGCGCTGCTGGCCAATGGAGACCGACGTTGCCACATGGCGGCCATCTTGCCACAGGCAGCTCGCTCATTCATAACATTGTGTCTATGGTGCACGATTGAAATAACTGTAGATTGCTCCATTTTCAAACGGTTTGGTTTGTTATAAACATCAACGATGTAGTTATGATACTGCATACTTATAATTATAATCATTAACTTTTTCAACATGTCTTGTTGTCTCCTGTTTCATAGCCATGATAATAACGTTTAAATCAGTCAAGATTTCAGCGTATTTCTGTGCAGATCACTCACCTCACAACAGCTGTAGCAGTAGTTGTTGACTGTGGCAAGATGGCCGCCGGTGAGCTACGCTAGCGACTCCCCCTTGAGCCATCTAATGTTTATATATATCTATGGGGCGAACACATATGATACTGACAGGGGCTCCAGTCAGTATCAGAGTGAGTATTTATGGTTTCCATCATTTAACATATTGACTTTAACCATCCTGTCGTGTTCGAGTCCAATCTGACTGATTTACAAGTTTCATCAATCATAAATATTGTGTTTTACTTTTGATTGCTTCAAGTTTAGTCAACTTTGTTACACATAACTTGTTCCTGGTCAAAAATGACCTCCATAGCAGATGAATGGGTGACCCTAGATGATGTTCAACCATCAGATTCATTTCACACATCGACAACTTTGTTCATTTTGGAATAGATGTCTATTCTTTGTAAATTCACTGCAGTTATACATGTTAACCAGTAGTTTGATACATTGTTCACAGCTTTAAAGGGTGTTAAATACAATTTGGTGATGATTAATGGTTTTTGAGTAAATGTAAGAACAGTTCAAACAGACCAGGAACACCAAGTAAGGGGGAAAAATGAACACCACAGCATTTACCCATGATTCTCAGTTCACTCTCTCCACCTTATATGCATAGCCTGCATTTGATGCGTTTTGGCCCTGAGAGAGGAAGCAGAAGGAGAATAAAGAGCCCGGGTCAGGACAGGAGGCGACAGAGAGACGTTTCACACCTCAGAGTCTGCTGTATCTGCACAGCTTTAATAAAAGGTGCTCCTGAGGAAGCTGCTGGCCTACTTTGTCTTGAGATGCAGCTGTATGCTCTGTCAAGCAGTTGGCAAATAAGCACCAGAGGGGGTTCTGACACACACACAAACATCCACAGATATATACATTCCCCCAACACAAGTGCTATACACACCTATGATCGACCTGTGTTCACACTTTTCCAGGCTGCACAAGGAAAGATAATTCCAAGTCAAATATGGGCATGTGTAAAAGCATCTGCACACACACGCATGCACGCACGCACACACACACACACACACACATACCATGTATACATCACTTCAGGGGACATTACATTGACTTACATGCATTTCCTGGAGACTTATCCTAACTTTAACCATAACCAACACATGCATAACCCTAACCCTTACCCTTAACTTTACCCTTACCCTAAACCTAACCAAGTCTTCACCCTAAAATGAATGATTCCCCTTATGGGGACCTCCAAGTTGTCCCCATAAGGGAGGCGAGTCCCCACACGTGACTGTGTAAACAGATTTAGGTCCCCACAAGTATAGTAATGCTAGGCCACACACACACACACACACACACACACACACACACACACACACACACACACACACACACACACACACACACACACACACACAACTACTAACTATTGTACATAAGAAAAATATATTTAATATTGTAGAAGATGATAGGATATATTGTCTGAATGTAATATAATACTTTTAGATGTATGCCCGCCATGCAGGTGTATTTGTTCACACCTAGGCTAGCACTACCTTTCCATCTATCTAACCATTTGCATGAGAGCTGGGTGAAAATCAGTTTATAGTTTCTGCATAAATGTGCATTCATATTTGAATACATTATTCACCTACAGTATTACGGACACATTCCGACAACCTTGGTGCTTTTCCTGTGCATTACAGAGAAACAATTCCAATCAGTGTTTTGTGTGCTGAAAGTCAGGTCCGGATGCTGCCTGAAATCTTATATGCATGCATGTCAGGTAGATAATACACTAATGTACTTTAAATTGGAAATTGGATCTTAAAATTAAAATAGTGTTTCTTATTAAGATCAATGTTTTTTTTAAATTACATATAGTTGATTCATCATGTAAAAAGAATTGAGTGTTATTTTGTTATACTGATAAATACGCAATTCACCCACTTAAAATAAATTGGAAACACTTTATATTAACCACCAATAAAATATTGTAAAGAAATAGCTGTATTATTGTAAACAAACAAATACATTTAAATTATTATTGTTAAATTGGTATGCTTTAATTTGTTGTTTTATTATATCAAATAATACAATTTTTTGCAACAACCGAACCAGTAACTTGTGAAAAACAATAATAAACAGGTTATTTATGCACGCATTATAACACATTATATATATATATGTTTAGTATTTGATAATGATTATATTTAAAATAAATGTCACAGAGATAGATGGAGTATAAATCATTAAAAGTACTAATTATCTACCAAAATAATGTTCATATATAAGCTTTAGAAAGTATTTATTAACCATTTTCCATGGTATTAAACTATCAAGTTCACCTGTGGAATAGTCGTCAAAATGATCTTAACACATGGTTTGCAAAGTGAATAATAGCTATTACCAAAATGTTACCAATATCAGCTTACTTATATGATTGTAATAGATGTTTTACACAAAACATCATTTCATTAACAGATGATATATTTTGTTCTCAGACTAAGTAAGACATTTTATTTTGTACTTACTTTTTTGTTTGTGTATATTTATGGTAATTGTTCATTATTTGTACAGCTTAATTCTCCTTATTTTGTCTACATACGCAACATAAGCACCAATGCTAATTTCTTGGAAATGTAAACCAAGCAATAAACCGAATTCTGATTTACTTAACATGATTTATACAATTTTATTTTGTACAACAATACACAAACAACAGTGAAATAAAAATAAACTAAGTAACAATCGATTTTTTTATATCAAATGTTCCCATTAGTTCCATTAGTTCCCATTAGTCCCATGACGCCTCCTACATACTGTATTCAGTCTTATGAATGAAGCGCTTGTAGTGGCAGGGTCAGCCCTGTAATCTGCTGTCATGACGCTCGGTGACCATCATGCCGTCAGAGCGCTCTGCTCTGCTCTTGCTCTGGCACGTTACCATTGCCTTGTGAACACAACCACCAGTCCAGTCGGCTGAAACCAAACAAAGCCAACCATAATCTGTTCATGGACTTAACATACTCTATCACATGTGCCGATAATAACGCTGCATTGTGATTGGCTCACCTGCCTCTGCAGGCTGCATTTCTATTGGTTACTCACCTAGTGTGGTTTCCATGGAAGCCATATAGTTGTGTGAGCTTGTGAAAGAAACGTTATTTCCAAGAAAGAGGTCTTTCCCATGGCAACGTCTAACAACCAATGAACATGCATAAGTGCAATGAGGTTACACCCCTGTCTACTGACATCATTTCCTGTTATGAGCAAATCTCTCAGAAGGCCATCGCAGCAGCCAATCAAATGCTGCCGACTTGAAGAGAATCCATTTTGCAGCAGTGATTTACAGCGATATTTGTAGTGTAACTGCTGTTCTCACAAAATCATTACAGGTTTAATGTTTTATAAAATGTTAAGGAATTCAAGCAGAATGACTGTGGAGGGCAAACTACTCCACTATAGATAGCTCAAATCTGATGCTGTATTTTCCTTACAATCATTTTATACCTTACAAACGACTATGCGAGCAATTTGGTTCTGCATCTTTCCCAAGGACATCTTGACATGGTGACTGCTGGGGGGGGGTCACACCACTGACCCACTGATCAGCACAATAACCCCGAGCCATTTATTAATATGTATAAATGAACATTAAGGATTAAGAACAACATTAAAAGCAAAGCCTTTTAAAATCTTACCTGTGTGATGACCAAGAGAAGTATTTTTCCCAGGTTGTTGTTGTCCTATCTGCAAACACCGAAATCTGAAGGGTAGAGAAAGAGGTGTTGTTGAATCATCCGAAAAGGATCTGGTTGACAATGTCGCGACCCCTACCACACTCATGGCGTTGCATGGAGCTGTGCGTTGTGTTTATTAGAAGCCAAGAGAAAACGAAGTATAATACAAATATGTGGTTTCTTCCAGTCCATTTGAATCAGTAGATCACACATCTCAGATGCAAACACCCTGGAAAACCTGATTTAGCGAAATACCTCAGGCCTTCAACTCTTTGGATACTGAAGAGTGAAGATGGACTAGATGGTCAGAAGAAAAGCTTTGCATCCAGGTTATGAAACACAATGTGATGAAGGTATGCTGAGCGCTCACTGTACCCTCTGCTCTCGGGGGGCATTGTTTTGTGCATTACCCCCCCGCCTTCATGAGCCATCATGTTTCAAGCCCTACAAAATGAACGGTCATGGGAAACTCAGTAGGCGGCACACAGACTCTGCAGGGACCCCCAGCTCTGCCGGACCCCCCCATGGACGAGCAGTGTCTCTCTGTCTCATCCTGTTCCATGGCACAGTGTCGTCCCGGGGCTGCCCCCCCTCCCATACACCTCACTGAGGTGCTGATAGCAGGCAGATTAAAATGAGCACGTTACGACATCATCCACATCTCATAATGTGCTCTGTATCTCAGTGTTATCCTGTTCACATCAAACTCACCTTGAACACGACTGCGGAAACAACACCAATATTACTGTCAACTTAAATTCTAAATGAACATTCAGAAACACTAGTTCTTGACGATCAGTTCACTTTTTGTTCTGCAAAATGTGTTAAATTATTTGTATTGACCTTGGATAACGGCTTTGTTCTAGGTTTCCATTCATTTGAGGCCATTTTGTTCTTTTTTTAAAGACACAAATGACAGAAACATTTGAATAAAGCAATGATTGTAATAATTATTTATTTGTGATAGTACTGTTTCAGTGTGCTCTGTATAAATGTTCTGTAGTTCATCTGATTAAAATTGTGATTTTAATCTCAAAACAGCTAAAGTGTTTTCAGGCAGAAATTTGGGAAATGTATTTTTACAGAAACCTTAAAACTGAACTAACTGGTTGTTAGGGTTAACTTTGATTTAAACATGTGTAGTATACTAAGGGCTTTATTAACTAGGGGTAACCGTATTAAGGGTTAACCTCATAACTTTATTACCTAGGGTTAATGTAATCATAAAAAAGTGTCACTAAAAAGTTCATTAAGAACTCAGGAGTTCAGACTCAGTTTCAATTGCTGCCCATCAGCTGCAGAGAGCTAACTAATTAAAGGGGCGTGGCCCCACAGCTGTGACGACTCAGCAATCAGGACTGGTGTCCATTTTACGCAGCACTTTCCTGGAGCGTCAGCTTCAAAGACAAACAAAGACCAAGAAGTCCTGTTGGAGTCACGAGGGAGGCAAAAAGGAGGCAAATCCTCCTTTAACTGCCCGTCTACACAACAGCGTCGACAGCGTCGAAAGCTCCAATCTGCCCATTCACTTTCAATGCGGTGACGTCACATAACCGCGCTTTTTCGCCGAACTGAATTGTGGGTAGCAGAGCGGTCCGTCTCAGGCGTCTCAGGCGACAGAAGTTGAACAATGTTCAACTTCTGTCGCCTGAGACGTCGGAATAGCCAGCGCCAGCCAATCAAATCCCGTTTCCCAAAATCTGACAGCTGAAGCCGTAGCCAATCAAACCGCGTCTAAGCTGGGAGAGATATCCCGCCGTTCATTTCTATATTTCAAAAAAAGTCGGAGGAGAAATGAACTATTGCCGTAGCAAATCACCCGGTTTTGTATGACCAGACCCTCTTCACCTACCAGGATACAAACCGGAGGAACCAGGCATGGAGGGAGGTGGCAGAGACAGTGGGGGAAACTGGTAGGTTTTCGCCTGTTTGGGGAGTTTATATATATATTGCTCCCATACAATCCCCGGGGTTTTTTGCTTTGTATGTCGGGGGCGGGAGATTCATGTGATTGGTTGTTAGCCGTGTTGCTTGAATAAAATCCCCAAGCTCCAGACACGCCCAGCTCCAAGCTTTTTTTGAAGCTGTAGTGTGGACGCTCCGTAACTGTGCTAAGTATTTGTGATGGCGAGATGAAGCCTTATGAATAGTGATGGCGAGATGAAGCCTTATGAAGCTTTGAAGCTTTCCAGCCAATTGGTTCGCAAAAGGGTTCATCTCATGAGGCTTCATCATGGGCTTCATTTGAACACAAACCCCCTGTTGGTCAAAGTGTGTAAAACAGGCAGATTGGACATCTCAACAGTGTGCTCTATCTCATACCGAGTTCCCATTGAGTAAAGCCTTAGAATAACTTTAAACAACGAACAGAAAATCATATTTTCATGTTAACAATATTGTATTTATTACAGTTTAATGATTGTGATTGAAAAGCCTAAGGAGGCTGGTAAACATTGCAAAGAGGGATTTGTATTCCTTAATAATATTCATAAACGTAACCATGTTGTGGCCTGAGAAAGGCTAAACTATATCAATGAATACATTTATTAACTACATGATCTCATTTAGCTGTAGCTTTTATAAACAACAAAAAATACGTATTGTTCAGTTGTTGAACCAACTGCTTTCCAGCTGAGCCACAGCACACACGCTAAAGCTCCCTGAAAACACTGCAACATATGTATTCCTGTATTTATTGATGTTTTTATTCCTACATTTATTTATGCTTGTATCTATAGCCTACTTATGACATGTTCCGACCTCTATATGAGTGAGGGTCTGAGCTCTCTTGATTCCATCGTGTCACCGGGCCCGGGTACAGGAGGGGTAATATGGTTCTTAGTATATATCCATGGGTATTATGAGCGTTGTGGTTCAACCGATCTGAATCGCTTCGTGAAGCAGTCACGTGGTATCGACAGGCAGCGAGGCTTCATTTGTCATCGGTGACGTCACTGGCCCAAAACGATACAAGCCTCGGTACATGCTTCACAAAAAGCTTCAGGGATTACTCGACACACGCTCCGAAGCCTCGGCGCAATACGTCACATCACTACTAAGTATCTCTGATGTTTTTGTCCCCTCCTGCTAAGACATGTACATTTTCTCCATTCCTGTTTATGTGTCTTCTCGCAATTTTTACTGGCCCCGTGCATCTCGTAATCGATATAACTGGCCTGCTCTCGTCTATCCCACGTGCTCCACTGAGATCCAACATCTAGTTTCAGGCGGCCTGTGGAACTGCCAGTCAGCTGTTCCTAAGGCTGACTACATCTCTGGCTACGCCTCCCTGCAGTCTCTGGATTTCCTTGCTCTCACTGAGACGTGGATTACTCCATCCAACACATCCACCCCAGCAGCTCTCTCCACAGCATATTCCTTCTCCCATACACCCAGACCCACTGGCAGAGGAGGTGGCACTGGTCTCCTGCTCTCTCCCACATGGAGCTTTTCCCTCTTCAAGCTACCTAACTTCACTCCTTCCACCTTTGAATTCCATGCCGTCACAGCAACCCATCCCATACAATTAACCATTGTTGTTCTCTACCGTCCACCAGGCGCCTTGGGGGACTTATTGGAGGAATTAGATCATCTTCTCTCACACATCCGTGAAACTGGCCCTCCCGCTGTACTTCTCGGAGACTTCAACCTCCAGACGGGGACGATAGCTGAACTAACATCTCTTTTAACCGCCTTTGCTTTCTCACTGTCTCCGTCCCCACCAACTCATAAAGCTGGCAATGTCCTTCATCTCATATTCTCAAGGAACTGCGCTGCTTCTAACCTCTCTGTAAACCCGCTCCACACATCCGATCACTTCTTCATTTCATTCTCTCTACCCCTTTCCAAACATAACAAACTAATCTCTTCTCATCCTGCACCTGTCCGCTGCAACCTTCGTTCCCTCTCCCCCTCTACCTTTGCCTCATCGGTGCTCTCAGCCCTCCCTTCCTCTGACTCGTTCCAACTCCTGCCTCCAAACTCTGCTGCAGAAACTCTCCTCTCTTCTCTCTCATCCTCTCTGGACTCTCTCTGTCCTCTCACATCTCTGCAGGCTCGTCAGTCCCCTCCTGCTCCCTGGCTAAATGACGCACTGCGTGCTAATAGAACCGTCCTTCGGGCAGCAGAGCGGAAATGGTGGAAATCCAAACACCGTGACGACCTCCTAACCTATCAGGCTCTCCTCTCCTCTTTCTCTGCTTCGATCTCTCAGGCAAAAAGCACTTTCTTTCAAGATAAGATCCAATCTTCCTATTCCAATCCAAAAAAACTATTTTCTATCTTCTCCACCCTCCTTCCTCACCCATTTTATCAACACTTCTCTAACTTCTGGTCACTTTCCAAACAGTCTCAAGGAGGCAAGAGTAAACCCTCTCCTAAAGAAACCCACTCTCAACCCGTCTGATGTTATAAACTACAGGCCTGTCTCTCTCCTCCTGTTCCTGTCTAAAACACTTGAACGCGCTGTCTTTAAAAAACTCTCCTGTTATCTCCATCAGAACAACCTTCTGGATTCACACCAGTCTGGTTTCAAGGCAGGTCACTCCACAGAAACGGCCCTCCTTGCTGTCACTGAGGAACTGCACACTGCTAAAGCAGCCTCCCTCTCCTCTGTCCTCATCCTTTTGGACCTGTCTGCTGCATTCAACATGGTGAATCATCAGATCCTCCTTCGCACTCTCCAAGAACTTGGAGTTTCAGGCTCTGCACTTTCCCTCATCACCTCATACTTCAAAGACCGCACCTACAGGGTAACTTGGAGAGGGGCCGAGTCCGACCCTTGTCAATTATCTACGGGGATCCCTCAGGGCTCTGTCCTCGATCCCCTCCTCTTCTCTCTGTAGACAAACACGCTCGGATCAGTCATTAGCCCGCATGGTTTTTCATACCACTGCTATGCTGACGACACCCAATTAATTATGTCCTTTCCCCGCTCAGAGACCCAGGTCGTCGCACGCATCTCTGCTTGTCTAGCAGACATCTCTCAGTGGATGTCTGCTCATCACCTCAAGCTCAACCTTGACAAGACTGAACTGCTTTTCCTTCCGGGAAAAGATTGTCCCACTCTTGACCTGACTATCAACATCGGCACCTCTGTTGTTTCCCCGACTCAGACTGCAAGGAATCTGGGTGTGACCCTAGATAACAAACTGTCCTTCACTGCAAACATCGCTGCTACAACCCGCTGCTGCAGATACATACTTTACAACATCAGGAGGATACGTCCCCTCCTGACCCAGAAAGCTTCTGGTCCAGGCTCTTGTCATCTCACCCCTAGACTACTGCAACTCCCTCCTGGCTGGTCTCCCTGCATGTGCCATCCGACCTCTGCAGCTCATCCAGAATGCAGCGGCTCGCCTGGTCTTCAACCTTCCTAAAGTCTCCTACACCACCCCGCTCCTCCGCTCCCTCCGCTGGCTTCCGGTAACTGCTAGAATCCACTTCAAGACAATGGTACTTGTGTACCATGATGTGAATGGATCTGGCCCTTCCTACATCCAGGACATGGTGAAACTGTACACCCCAGCACATGCACTCCACTCTGCATCGGCCAAACGACTCGCTGCACCAGCAATGCGAGGGAGACCCAAGTTCCCATCAGCAAAAACACGTGGGTTTGCTATCCTGGCTCCAACATGGTGGAATGAGCTCCCATTGACATCAGGACAGCAGAAAGCTTACACACCTTCCGGCGCAGACTGAAAACTCATCTCTTTCGACTCCACTTCTAGCAATAAAATGAAAAAAAAACGCACTTAGATACTAACTTAGCACTTAACAAAGGAGTGTCACTTGAAATGGTTTGGCTCTGTACTTATATGATTCTGTTTTCTTCTAGTTTGTATCTTCCTGGTCGAGTGCACTTATTGTAAGCGTCAGCTAAATGAAAATGTAAAAAAAGAAAATTTAAAAGAAAAAATAGTAGGCGGGTTGTCTTTTATGTAGCCCGTTTTGTCAAAGAAAGATACTTCTGAAAATTGAAAACAAAAAAAGGTTATGTCTGACATTACATTTCCTTGTTGCAGTGAAATGTCCTCAGTATGAACAAAGAGTTGGAGGCTATCCAGCTCGCTGGTGTCTTGATGGCAGAATAAGACTGAATATTAATGAATATAAATAAGTCATCTGCATACGACTTTGCTCTGAACTGAAGATGTCCTGATGTCATTACCTTCCTGTGTGAAAGCACCATCACAGTCTTGTTACATGACATAGTCCTGAAACATGTCTGTGGTAAAGCTCAAGTTTTTTTTTCTCAGCGTAATCCCTCCATTGCAGGAGCCACAGTTTAATCCCCGACACAGCCAATCAGTGTCTCTCCGTCAAATGTCAGATCAAGCCACCGCCTCTCTGCAGTCGGCCATTTTGGGTCAGAGAGGCAGACCTCCCCCCCCCGTTCTGCTGCTCTTCTTTGGTCCAGTGTTATTCCACGGCCTCCCCTCACGCTGCAGGTGGTCCATTGTGTCCTGATCACTGAATGAAGTTCGGAGCATTGACCCCCCATGGCCTTTAAATGTTCCCCTGTCCAACCCTATCCCATGCCATCTTGCCTCCCAATAGGCAGCCGTTTTGGAATAAATAGAGAAGAAGCTGCCGGAGTCACTGTCATTTACAATAATGCTCGTTTCATTCTGCTATATTGCCAAGGTACTCATGGCAAGACAATTTAAATGTACGTGTCAGTGTGGACATGAGTAGGATTAATGTCTTGCTGTTTTCTGCAGTTTATTTTCCTTCCATTTATTTAATCCAAAAATGTTGCTTTTGTGTTGGCTATATATAAAATGGCGTATGGCGTGTATCATTCATCTTTATCTGGTGGTATCTACACAGGCGCTTAATAGCTTTGGTGAAAGGGTTCTTTTTACCTAGTATATTAAATATGATAGTTTGCCTTCCTATAGTCTCAGATCTCTGCAAAGCTAAAACTTGCTCGGACGTTTTAAAATCTTAGCACACAGCCCCGGCACACGTCAAGGTCAGAGGTAAAGCTGCTCTGTGGTACAATAGAAATAAATATGAATTCACTTTTATATTTCCTGTTACTTTCCCATCAATTCCAGCCTTGCAATTGGTTGCTATTCTTTGTACAGTTTTAACCTCATTGTGATTATTAGCTTATCTAAGTCCTCATTGTTTGCATTTTGTTTATAACCCCCGTGTCACTTCACAGGAAATTTGCTTTGCAGCATTATTAATACATTAATTGATTTACAATATAAATCAATACAATGTAAGTCAAATATATAAAATATGTATATACAACAAGCTAGTGTTATAACAAGCAAAAGCAGACGTCTAATGGGCAACACTGCTGCAACCTTTATCAACTTTGCAAACGTACAAATGAGTCCTAACAGAAATACATGTTCTTCCCTTGCAGCTGCTATCATCTGAAGAACAAGAAGACTGCTCCTGTCTCTCTTAAAAACATAATGTGGTCACATGAAGTCAAGACTCCTTTGGAAGTAAGCCTCCCACAGGTCGAGTAGAAACGTTGGCATGCATAGTGCCCGTTACCCGTTGACTGGCAGTCCTCTGGCCTTTGTGCTTAGAATAGGGAATGATTTCCCTCCACAATAAATATTTTCAAAGTAAAATACAATCTCCATGAGAGCAAGGGGGCAGACTCAAGTGTCGGACACACAACTATGTATCAATCCAATCCAAATGAAAGAGCCCTATTTGTGGAGCTTCTTTATTGGTTTGTGTGCATGTATATGGTCAGTGAATCCTTGTGAAAGCACTACATCCCTGATGGAAAACGTGTTCGCTCGATTCAGGCTTGAAAGATACTTGGTTCTCAGTCTTTACTTGATTATGATTTTCATGTTGGTCTGTTTTGGGTATGATTTCTAGGTATTCTGAATCAGAGAATAATAACTATTAATAAGGGAGATAATGAGGTAATCCAAGGTAACACATTAACAGTCCTGAAGGCAACAGATTAAACCAAGAGGTGTCTTCAAAGAGAAAGGACACACGTTTCAGAATTGAAAGATAGAGTAAAAAGTGCAGTGAGTATTAGTATATGCATGTAGTAAATGTAGACACCGAGCTGAAGACTGACGGATGATGAAGAAGAGGAGGAAGGGGAGATGGACGAAGAAGAGGAGGATGGGAATGGTGGGGGGGTTGGTTGTATTTGGTGGTGGAGTGGGGTAGTTGGTTTTTTGTAGTTGTGTAGTGGAGGTTTGGGGTGTGGGGGGTGTTGTTGTGGTGTTTGTTGTGGTTGGTTTGTGTTGGGTGTGGGTTGGTAGTGTTTGGGGTGTGGATGGTGGGTAGTTGTTGTTGGGTTTTGAATGCAGAAAGATGGTTTTGGGGGGGGATAGGGGGGAGAGAGGGGGGGGGGGGGGGGGGGGGGGGGGGGGGGAGTTAATAAGGTATATAGGAGGAGGGGGGGGGGGATATTAGAAAGGAAAAGAAAAGAGGGGGAGGGGAGTGATATATTTTATAGAGAAATAGTTGGGGGGGGGAAGTTTTTGAGATATCTCTATTTGGGGGGTGGGTGTGTGGGTCTCAAGATGGTATGAAGATTAAAAATATATTAATATAAGGGAGATGAGAATGAAAGGTAGATAATTTGTTTTGTATGTGTTTTGATAGGGGATGTTTTATATGGTGGAGAGGTATTTATGAATTTTGATTATGGTGTGTGTGGTTACATGCAGCAACACAGAGACGTGCTTCCCCCTGGCTCACACTCTAATCGTCACGGTGAGAGGAAGCTAAAGGTGTTAGTGATGCGAGGTGATTATCCCACGGAAACCAAGGGACAAGGTGAACACGAGCGTGAGTCAGGACTTAAAGTGAACAGGTGTACTGTGCATGCACACTGCAGAGCTCCTGTGATTACTTAGGCAGGGACATACAGAGCCCGGTAGGTATCCATGGTAACCTTTTTAGTCATCTCACTTCATGAATCATTTTTTACAACGTGTTTTTCCCCCTACATTGTTTTATATCATTGCAAGACTTGCTTTTCTCCCTTGAATTACATACATGACGGCTTTAATTGGATGTATTTGATGTGTCCCGTCAATCATGTTAAGTTTTGTCATGTTAGTTTAGTTATGTTCCACTTCCTGTTTAATTTTGTACTCCCCTTGTCTCATTCCAGGTCCCTTTACTTCCTGCTCTGGTCCCTTTTCCCACCATTGTCAGTGTCTGCCCCGCCCCTGATTGGTTCCACCTGTGCCCACTTACCTCATGTATTTATTGTCCTGTCTCCCCTTGTTAGTGGTCGGTTCGTCTTGTTCATTGCTCCAAGAAGTAAGATCTAAGCCATTGTTTAATGAAAGTCAGTGTTTTGCCTTTACCCTCCACGAGAGCGCTTTACGTCACTTTGTTCATTCCTCGAAAAGAGTGATTTTGTTTTTTGCAAGTAAACACAATTTTTTTCCTCAAAACCTTTTTGTCTTTGGGTCGTGCACTTGAGTCCTCCGAGCTATTGAGTCAAGGTTCCTAACAGCATTCCCTGTTAGTGAGACCTGATGTGTTGGGTGTGTAAATAAACACACACTTTACTCATCATGTGCCTGAAGTAGAACTAACGTACGCTAAAGATGTTGCTAACGACACAGAAGCAAACGATCATTTTCCTAAAAATCCCTTCTGACGGTGTTCGATGATAAAGTCACTTATTAGATCTCTGTGACGGAACAAAAAACATCTTCTTTCTTGTGGCATTATACCCAGGAAAAATGTGGACTCATTAACTCTCAATGGGATTCTCTAACTAAATGATTTTTGTGAGACTGTTTACCGTTTTGAAATATTTATGAGACGATGTGGAATAACAGCCTTTCGTCACTGCGAGGACTCAAACTGCCTGCATATGCTGTGGCTTCACTTACTTCCAGTCCCAGTCCCAAGGACTCCCAAGGACTCCCAAGGACTCCCAAGGCTCTTGCAGTCATTCTCATCTTTCAACATATTGAAGTTATATGTTTCAAGCACAGGTAACCCGTGCTGTTGAATCTGTTTCCCAGACAACCCGCCCCTCACCTCCGTCCTCTTATTTGCTTAGTGTCAACCGAGTGATTAAAACGCCCAAACGTTTGATGTTGTGTGTAAAAGCAGAAATGTAAAACGTGGCAATGATGTAGAACCCTCATCAGCATGTCGTGTTCATTTACTGCATTGAAAAAACTGAAATGTTTCTTCTTTTTTTTGCAATAACATAAAGTTTAAACAAATATTAGGTTAAATAAATACAGTTATGTGATATATGTTGACATAATGCATTTAATTAAAGTCAACATTTCCGTTTTTCAGTGTGTCCTGTCACAAAGTCAGCCTGTGTTCAGAATCCTAGTCAGAACACACTCTGAATATATATATTATGTGTTAATGACGAATCAGTTTACGTTTCACAATATTATCTGCAAATGCAACAATGTTTACCTTCCAAAAGTGATCATTTAAACAAAAGAAAGGTTAAGTCTGTGATAAATGATAGATAGCTTGACATGTTACCGATAAACAATCATAGATTATAGATAGTTGTTCCATCATAGAAGTGCAGAGTGACTCAATGTGCATCACATGCACACCGCACACAGACTCTCACACACTTAAACACTACAAAGCTCATCGACAACAATACATTAAGTTTGTGCTCTTGTGTGAATGGAAACACATGCATAACACCTTACCTTGTGAAGGTCATGTGAGGTGCAGCCATTAGTATTAATCATGGCCACCATCATCCGTTATGATGCTGAGGGGGACGTCGTGTTCCAGTGCTGTGGTTATGTGACAGCTCAGGCACTAATTAGCACGTTATGTAAAGTGCTGCTTGCTTAATGACATCATTCATTATTAATAATTGTTCAAGTGCACGCTAATAACTTGTTGATACTTTTACTGCAGTTTGGCATGTTGTTATTGTTTTACTGACAAATAAACTATCTACACTGGAGGAACTGAAATGTTGACTTAACAGATTTCACATTACTGTATGAGGTAGTTGAAACATTACTATGAAGTTTAAATACAATTGATTAGGTGCTGTAGTGCACGGACAGAAGTGTTAAGGGAGTTTCATGTTTCATGTTTGTTTCTGTCACTCATCATTTACCTGTCATTCCAGGCTTCCTGAGTATCCACCTCGTGTGCGTCTCCCGCGCTCATCAGCCCCAGCCCGCCCCTGATTGCCCCCACCTGTGTCGTGTTGTCGTGTGTTTACATTCCCCAGTCTCCCAGTGTCCTTGTCGGTTCGTCTTGTCTCATGCCTAGGTCAGATCTGCTCTCCTGATACCATGATGTCTTTGTTCCTCACGACGTGAGCGATTTTCTTTTGTTCACTTTTCGTCATCTCATCGAGAGATTAGAAAGTGTTATTTTTGTTCATCCATTTGAAAATAAAGTATCTTACAAATACTTGACCTCTATCTCCTGGGTCGTGCAATTGGGTCCAATACCCCGAGTTCAGATCGTAACAGGTTCAACTTCATATTAATGCTTTCAACTATCCTAATACCGATATGTGCCATTTGTTGACATATTACATTTCCTTAAAGTCAACCTTTTCAGTTTTTTAGGAAAACGAACTAAGCGACTAACAAACTAAATAACTAACCAATTACCTAACTAACTAATGCACTAACTAATGGTGTTAATACTGCCATAATGCATCGTATAGAAATGCAAGGTTCCATGAACAGGCTAAACGGTGGGATGGAAAACTGAAGGAATGAAATGCTTGACCTTGAGAGGCAAAGCAAATGAACTTTCTGTGTTTCGAGGTGAGCAGAAAAATAAAAGTAGACATTCCTGAGGTCTATGGAGGGAAAGCAATTTACAATGAAAATCAACAAATGGAAAGAAAGGAGTGGTAGAACAAATAGTTTACTGGCACTTTCCCATTTCCTTTTAAACCAAAAACCAAGCCGACATTCCCATATGAAACCTCCCTCTCACACGTGGCCGGTCTGTTGATCTGTGAGCTGCTACCTGGCCATCATGAGAGATGTAGGTGCTGCTCACACCTTAGCATTTATGCACAGTATGCGTTTTCCAAAAAGTCTTCCGTTCACACGTATTCGTTTCATGTGACGTGTCTGTTCACACGAGAACGCTGGAAATGCTGTGGTACATACTGTATGCCGGGCCTGTAACTGGCGCTGTAACTTCTGCCACACCAAAGCAGCGAGTATAAGATCCCCCCCGGGTGTGTGAGGCACAAAAAAAGGTGGGGGGAGGCGGGGGGGAGGCAGGGAGATCGTTTTTTTCAGGAGATGATCCTATATAGAGGCGATTACACGGAGCCGTTTGACCCCCAGAGCGTTTCGTTTGCAAATCTATCCAC
The DNA here is from genome assembly GCA_036324585.1 of Champsocephalus esox. Lineage (NCBI taxonomy): Eukaryota > Metazoa > Chordata > Actinopteri > Perciformes > Channichthyidae > Champsocephalus > Champsocephalus esox. Next base: position 47,599,014 of record CM070480.1, on the reverse strand, counting down.
CTTGGGACCCGTTATCGTTTGTGGGGTCCGTTTCTATCGTTTTGTTATGGCCTTGTGTAAATGAAAGGGCTATACGCAAGAGAAACTATGCGGATCCAACCCGTTTTGTTCTCGTGTAAACGGGTAATAGCTCTAACTCAAGTTAGCGTGGTCTGTACGTGTTGGGTCTGCCGGGAGAGGCCCAATGAAAGGGCCGAGTTCTATGAGTTCACAAACATAGAGAAATGTACCGATTACTGGCTGGATAAATTGATGTTTAAGTCTATCTTCTTCTATTGTACAAAACATTCTTATCAGACTGTCCTTTTCATCAGCTGTCCTATTTAACCAACAGGTTACATACTATAAAACTTTAGTCAAGAATAATCCTCTGTGTTGCCAAATGTAGAGACTGCCCCTCACATCCCCCCGATATGTTGTACAGATCAGGGTGATTTCCACAAACCCCCCTTGAGCAAGTGATACTTCTCTTGGGCAAACATAAGGTTAGACAGATGAATTGGAAAGTGAGAGAGCTGGAAAAGATAAAGAAAATAGAAATAACAAGAAAAGAAAGAAAGAAAAGTGAGATACAAAGACAAATAAATCAGGAGAGAAGTGAGGCAGAGCAGAATGAAACTGGGAGCCTCTAATTGTCCCACGTCTCTGTCTCACTCACACACCTGGTAGCAATTGAAAAGTAACCTTATTACCTCCAATCACTCACTTTCACTCTCACGCACGCTCACAGTGAAACAGAGACATCCACAGCCACACACACCGGGATAACAAGCTCTATTTATGACCACCATCACACTTACTCCATTTCACTTTGATAGCTCGGTGTAATCTACAGCAAATTGTCCATGTCACCGGTACACCGGTACACCGACACTCAAACACTCAGACACACATGCTAATACAACATCAATTACTATAGTAACCAGGGTTATAGCATGTCTTCATGCTGGTATGAGTACACACTGCATATGTCTCCTCAGAAAGGTATAGACCAACATTAGTGGCAGTCAACCAGGATGTCACAGACCATAAGTAAAACTAATTTACATACATTTGCCCTGACTTCCAGAAGTCCTGGTAGAATGACAGATGATATCCAAAGAATAAACTGTACCTGCTACTTCATCAGCCAGTGGGCCTTCGTTCAAACCGGGAACATCCCTTGTGTTTCCTGTAGTTACAGACGCCTGCATTGACGTGCCTAATGCTTTGTGTTGACCCAATGCACAGACACAATGGACAGGATGACTTAAGCTCTGAGTCTGACTTAACATAACTAAGGAAAATGTTTGGAAATATTTAAGCACAATGTAATCCAAGAAAAGTCTGCCTTCCACCAAAGGCACGTGTGCATAAAGGAGAGCGCAGGGTGCACTGAAAGGTTTAGTGGCAGTATCATCAGCAGGTCCATTCTACCGCTTATCTCTCGTGGCACAGCCACCTGGCATCGCACAGAAACGCTTCCCCTCAATTAGACCGACTGACCTTCCATTATTCTTCCAATGGTTGGCAGATATAGCTGCCACATGAAGCATACAACTGAGTCAGGCTTGCCCAACATAGAAGGACTATAGTTGGGACTGAACTCTCTGTCCCGCTCCCCAGGTGGTCTACTGTGTTTGCCCGTGCCTCCACATGAGCGAGGACCATGGGTCTATTCTTCCTCAAGCAACGAGGGGTTGCAAATAAGTCAGTTATTGAGGTAAGTAATATTCTTTCCTCCCCTAGGCTGTCCTCATGCATCTAGAAATGTAGATAGCCAGGGACAGGTAGAACAGATGGAAAACTATTATGCTTAACCTGGAAAGGCAAAGCAAAGCAACTTCTTGTGTTCTTTTTAGGGATGCACGATAATTATCGGCCCGATAATTATCGGAATTATGACGTCATCATCCCGATAAACCGATAACAGTATTAATAGCCCCGATAATATACAATATATTTTTTGGGTAAAAAAAAAGAAAAAAATACTGCAGTGTGGGTGGATTGGGATGAGGGGCGCTTGTTTTTCACTCGGCTCCTCCCGTTTTGCCAGTACTGTGGTGTTAGTGGTTTAGGAAGAGGGGAGTTCTTCACAAATCCAGCGCTCCCTAATACTTCGAACCTGATCAGTCACCTGAAACATCGCCATCGCTACGATGGTGTGTTAAAAGCGTACGAAGACAATAATACAAAACAGTGTGTGTGTGTGTGTGTGTGTGTGTGTGTGTGTGTGTGTGTGTGTGTGTGTCTGCGCGCGCGCGTTGGAGCTATGTGCAACTCAAGGCATATGCTCGAACCGGAGCTGCCTGGACGCTGCAATCATGTTGCTGAGTGTGCTGACTTCTCGTACAATGTCCCGCTGTCTGCTTCCTGCATCAAGTCAAGTGCTCGGCGCAGTTGTGTGGATAGAGCGCTCCTCTGTTTTCATTTAAACAGCTCCTTATATCCGTTAGCGCAGCTAGCTAGCACCAGATGCTAACAACAACAATGCACGTAACGTCTCTCTCTCGCTCGCTCGGGCCACACACACACACACCCTCCCGGTCCTCCCGATGGCCAGTCGGTGCCTGCCGGTGAGCGTGGAAGTGTGGTCTGCCACAAGCGGGCGGCAGGAGCGGGGCTGTCAGCATCAGCGTGTAGATGGTATTTTAAACTCGATGCGCTCTGAAACTACAGGGCGGCCGAGGAAAAAAAATACACGTGCGTTAATCGCGTTAAAATAATTAGTGGCGTATTTTTTTATATTATTATCGGTTATCGGTATCGGTATCGGTCTTGAGAAGCAGGAAGGTATCGGTATCGGTTTCAAAAAACCAATATCGTGCATCCCTATTATATATGTATTGAATTATATTTGCCATTTTTATACTTTACATGAATCGATATTTTAAACGGTTTCCAAACACTTGTTAAATAAAGCTGTGTTATGTTTTTGGAATTCATGCCTCTGTCATAATTGAACCGATTAAGGGAAGCTTTAAAATCGATCCACGACTTACATTTAGGGTCCACGGGTTCCTCCTGCCCCTTAGCAGGAGGTGGCGTTGTCAGTTACTAGCTTTACATGTGGCAACCTCAGTCACGGTTACCACAACTGTTTTTTTAGTTTAATTCTATAAACTACTGACAACATTTAACAGACAAGACAGATTTAACAGACACTGGAATGGAATGGCTGCTATACATGAAAAGGTTAAATGTGCAGTGCTCTCTACATTTTTCCAGAGCTGTATATAGAAAGAAAAAAAGTGGCAACAGCAGAGAATATTATTGTATTGCATTGCTGAAAGAGCATTTGAAATGCAGCAGTGGGGTCTGCTGCAAAGTTCAAATTACTAAATGAATGACAAGATCTGAGTTGCACCATCAGAATGTATTTCTGTCCACTTGGACAAGCAATGATCAGAACTCGTGAAAACATAGACATCTGTAAATGGGTGCAGAACAGTGGCTTGGGCTGACCCTCTGATTCTGCAGCGATCGAAGCTCGCCGTGGCAACAGTTGGCTGAAGTGAAAGCTTCACGGCCTGAAAGGGGACGTCAAGTCTTCCCTTGATGCAACGAGAGGGGTCTGTCTGCAGACCTCCACTCTCAGGACAGTTCCGGTGCAGGCTTCACTCTCAGGAGACCTCCACTCTCAGGACAGTTCCGGTGCAGGCTTCACTCTCAGGAGACCTCCACTCTCAGGACAGTTCCGGTGCAGGCTTCACTCTCAGGAGACCTCCACTCTCAGGACAGTTCCGGTGCAGGCTTCACTCTCAGGAGACCTCCACTCTCAGGACAGTTCCGGTGCAGGCTTCACTCTCAGGAGACCTCCACTCTCAGGACAGTTCCGGTGCAGGCTTCACTCTCAGGAGGCCTCCACTCTCAGGAGAGGAAGTGACGATTCTGACGAACACGTTTTCTCCCCGCCCCCCGAAGGACTCGTCTGATGGAAGTTTTCAAATCACAATGGAAGAGTCATCACGGAGGTGATGACCCCCTCAGGTTCTCGTAAAAGTTGACTTAGCCATTGTTCGCTCAAATGACACCATGGAGGAATGTAACAGGAGTTCAATCACGAGTGCCTATTTTCGGAAATTTTTTTCACTTTTCCACCTATTTTCCCCGGTTCTATTCATTTTTCTTTTTGGGCTATTTCACCCGGTTCCTTCTACCGGGGACACTGCCCGGTCTCGGGTGTCCCCCCACGGCCTGTGTCCAGCCGTCCCCCCACCCACTCATCCATATATTAATGGATTTTGACAATTTTTGTTGCATTTTTCTCCTCTCCTCTCACGGATCGAATGGCTTATGTGACCCACCATTGGAGGGCCTCCGCCTAGTGCCGGTGCTCTGGCAGTCGGTTGCTCCGAACTGCAGGTTCGACTCTGATGGCCTGGAGGGTGTGCTGCGTTGAGGTGGGGGACTTCCCCCACTCTGCGTGTCTCTTCCTTTCCGGGCCGGCCGATATGAAGCGTGACCAAGACGCATCGTCTAACTCAGGGGTCCCACCACGGGTCCCGCAGCGGGGTGGAGGTTCCGGGCTGGAACCTCCCCACCTCCTCCGCGCTGCATCCGGCAGACACGGTTGTTTCTCGAACCCTCCACTGTTGTCTAGCGGGTGTAACTAAAATAAAGGTTTGTCGTTATTTATAAATATAAATATATGAATCTATATATAATAAGTGCCAGTGCAATTTTATTTTGTATTAGTGTGCATTTCCTGTTCGGAAAGTGGCGCTGTACTGAGAGTAAACAATACTTGGTGTCCCTATTCATATATATATATATATATACATATGTATATCATAAGTGTCAGTAGTACGATTTGATTTTGTATTTGCGTGCATTTCCTGTTTGGGAAGTGACACTATGCTGATAATGGCGATTTTATTTTGTAATTCTTAGCGTGCACAGATACCTGTCCTGAGAGTGGCGCCTGCAGGCAGGCTCCTATGGATGCAACGGAGAGAAAATAGGTCTCAAAAGAGCCTCTGAGAAAAGAAAGGTAAAGGTCTTAAACCCAGCCCACAGTTGGAATTATTTAAAAGCTACGACAGATTATTCAGTTTCATCCTGATGACTGTATCAAGCGCAATACATGAATATAACCTTTATCATCAGGAGGATGCGTCCCCAGCTGACCCAGAAAGCGACGCAGGTTCTGGTCCAGGCTCTCGTCACCTCACGCCTAGACTACTGCAACTGCAGTCGGATGACACATGTTGGATGGCACATGCAGGTAGACCAGCCAGGAGGCTGGTCTACCTGCATGTGCCATCCGACCTCTGCAGCTCATCCAGAATGCAGCGGCTCGTCTGGTCTTCAACCTTCCTAAATGTTCCCACACCACGCCGCTCCTCCGCTCCCTTCACTGGCTTCCAGTAACTGCTAGAATCCACTTCAAGACACTGGTACTTGCGTACCATGCTGCGAATGGATCTGGCCCTTCCTACATCCAGGACATGGTTAAACCGTACACCCCAGCGCGTGCTCTACGCTCTGCATCAGCCAAACGACTCGCTGCACCCTCGCTGCGAGGGGGACCCAAGTTCCCATCAGCAAAAACACGTGGGTTTGCTATCCTGGCTCCAAGATGGTGGAATGAGCTCCCATTGACATCAGGACAGCAGAAAGCTTACACACCTTCCAGACTGAAAACTCATCTCTTTCGACTCCACTTCGAGCAATAGAACTATTAAGCACTTACATACTAATAAAGGGCTGTCTTCTCTAAAGCCAGTTGAGTAGCACTTGAAATGTTTTGCTCTATGAAACCTGATGTACTTTATGATTCTGTTTTCTTCAAGGTTGTATTTTGTTGGTCGAACGCACTTATTGTAAGTCGCTTTGGATAAAAGCGTCAGCTAAATGCAATGTAATGTAATGTCATTTGGAAAACTCACCACAGCTAAACATGCGTGCCTGAATAACTCGGCCAGCACTGCTAATCCAGAATACAAAGGTTAACATGGAGCAGTTACACTGCAGCTAGCTACGAGCTAACTGCAAGATGAGCAATGTGCTCCTCCGGCTTGAAACAGCTGAACAAGCTGTTACAGCACCAAAGATTGGACCTGCATCAGCCTGACACTTTCTACAGCCCCATTTCTCTTCATCTGCATAATAACGAACACTGTTTTCCTTTTGTAAGTGTTTGTACATGTGTGATTTGGTGGTTAATCTCTGAGCTGGATTGTGTGACTTTCTGTAATGAACATATGGGGAACATTGGCCTCTCCACACAAACACGCTATACACACCGTGTCCTTAATCAAACGACATTATTTATTTTTATCTTGGATTTGGTTACTGGTTACCATTTTAATGTAGAACTGGTAATTGTAACAGAATGTTTTTTGGAACGTTTTGGAATGTTGTCATGCCAAAGTCAGGGCAGTTAGTACATGTGTGGCCAATGTGGCTTGTAGGGGTGATGACACATGGCCTTAGAACACCATTTCAGAACAATGCATGACCACTAACCATCATCATTAACGGACACCTGTGACATGGACATTGCCATTCTCAAGACCCTGAATGATGAAGGTAGAAACATAGACAGAACATCTTCTCATGACACACATTTAAAATCTAAAAGTAAAGCAAGGGCTGGTCTTACAATACATTGTAACAGCCTCCATAAGTCATTATGAACTTTGTTCCTTTTTTAGTAGCTGTTCAGCACATTTTACATTTGACTTCCTTTGCTATCCAGCCTACTTTTATAACATGGCTCCAGTATTTATCATTTGTTTTGTTTAAATACCAAGCCCAACATAAACAGTCATAAATCTTCCATAAAGAACACAGCATATATTTCCCAGGGGGCTCAGGGTTTCAGGTCCCCTCAGTGGAGCCGCTCACACTTCCTGACTGTAAATGGTAGATTCCCCTGAAGCTCGTTGTCCCATTTTAACAACTATGTAAGGTCTTGTTTTCATTTCAAGAAAGATAGGATTTCTACTTTTGTATTTCTTATTTAAAAGATGGCACAAACCGCCTTCACTTCCAACAACAGAACATTTAGAGCATGAATCATTCTCGACAGTACTTTTAAAAATAGGGCGAAGGCGCGTTATGGTAACCTGCAGAACTATCTGAGGGTGTTAGCCCAGCCACTGTTCAAATGAGTATGCACTTGTCGGGGGCGAGGTAGCTCCAGTGAAGGGCTTTCCAGTGGTTAGGGGGCGTTAAGGTCACAGCACTCTCAGTCTATATGCAATCTGAAGAGGTCATCCAATAAAAGGGCATCTTTTATTCCAACCATATTAAAACCCACACAGTCTTGCCCTTTGTTTCACTTTATTTGATGAAGAATCAAACAACGCATACCACAATAGATAGAAACACATCAGATCGTGTTGATGTCTTCATGTTCATGTCAATTCAAAAGAGACCCATGACTGGAAAAGACAAACACCACATTTGTGTGTATTCAAAACAAAACAACACAACATATGCCCATTTGTACCACACTTAGGTGTGATGGAAGTCTTTACATCTACCATTTAAATACAACACTTAATACTTCGGTTGTTTTATTCATCCTCAACAACATCACAAAATCACAAACTAAAGTTTTTCTACGAATCAGTTCAGGGCTGTTCCATCTTCCAATGTGTTTCAAACATTGTATTGATACAATTATTATTCATTATTAAAATCAACCTGAGCAGCAAAGAGTGACATCGTTAGAGATGTTGGGTTGCAAAAGAGGGACGATACTGTGGATGCATTAGCTCAGGGGGTGGGTCGTTCTAAGACCCTGAAACAAAGCAGGATTACAATATTCATCCAATATCGTTGTTGAGGTCAATGTACCGTATTGTGAATGCAACAACTCTGTAAACCATTGTCAGATAACCTGAGAGTGCAACTGACACCTCTGTCATGGCATCACGGACTTTACTTAGTAGCCTCACTAAGTGTGTTATTGTATTTGTACTTTAGATGGTGTGAGTTTATATGTTGTGCACCCAATTTCTTTAAGATGAGAAACGGTTCTGTGGGTGTATTTGCCAGGGGATCAGGAGCAGACAAACGTGTTATATGGAGTTGAACATAAACAAATTAAATGAAGCACAAAGACACTTCCACACAACACATGTACAGCCCAACTAAACTTTAGCATCCTTGAAAACGTCAAGACCAATACAAAGAAAAAATACTAGATAACTTATTAAAAAGGTCTCCTATCATGCAAAATGCACTTTATGATTTATGTAATTCATACATATGTGTCCCCGGTGTGTCAGTATACTCACAAAGTGTCCGAAAATACAACCCTCTCTCTTCCTCCATACCCACATCTCTAAAAACGGGGGGTCAACGGAGCTGATCCAGATTTGCGTCCGATATGTCGTGATATTGCAAATGTGGGCTGGCTTTACGCCCATGGTCCTATCAGAAACAACACTATCAGAAATAGTGCATGACGTGCTTTGGAAGTAATATGGTCCGTGTTTACATAAGCAAGCATCGCTAACACTCTACTGGAGAGAGTATGTGTAAAGAAGCAGCCTTGCCGTGCTCCAAAGGGGGGCGGGGCCAGCAGCTACTGACCGAGAATCAGCACTTCTCTAACAGGGCTGAAATAGAGGGATATGAGGGATGTCTAAAATGCATGATCTGTTTGTATTTTGAGCAAAACAAATCATAGACATGTTTTTATATCTTTTGATATATCTGAGACCCATACTATATGCCTAAAAAGAGCATGAAAGGAGATCTTTAAGAAAACTATTGATCTATTCCAAATGTCAATGTCCATACATATAAATGCAAACACGCACTTTAAAACCAGGATCTTGCATCGGACCCACATGCAGACACTGGCTGATGCATGGGTGAGTATTGACCTGCACATGCTGATCCAGGAACTCAGAGGACAGCCATGCTTAGCCAGTCTGCGGCACACTGAGACGCTTTATGACATCACAGTCACATGTTGTTGTCTTTCATTCAGTTCCACTCGTGAGGGAATGAGCGGGAAATGCACTTAACAAAAACAGGACCACTCACATAAATCAGTGCAAGGCTGACGGAAGCATCGTTTAAAGCAGAACACCCATCTATCAGGACTTCTTCCTTCCCCGAGCCCAGATATTGTCATTTTTGTAATTTGTCTAATTTATACTATAATTTAGTGCCATATATTGAATTAGCCAGTAGTTCTATCACCATATGTGAGTAGCCATCGACCAATGACTGTCAGATGTTATGAAGTACACTATTGTAACATTTCAACAATGTTTGTTATCAGTTAGCTCATTGAATAAGAGGGTTAAACAATATGAAGTAGCCTGCTCTTATAATAAATACTCTTTCCTATTTTAAGTTGAATGAAGGCTGCATTCAATTACAGAACACATAACATAAAACCTGTTCCAAAATAAAAACTGTTATTTTATAATTGAATCTGAACACAAGGTAACAATTGAGCAGCTTAAACACCTCCTTTCACGTTCCATATGGCCAGTAAGAAAAGTCAGTTTACCCTGCCAGGATTTAAAAGGTGTTAGTGCTGTTCTCCTGGGGTATATAACTTTACCCTACATTATTACTGTGTGCGCGTGTGTGCGTGTGTGTGTGTGCGTGCGTGTGTGTGTGTGTGTGTGTGTGCATGTGTGTGTATATTGGAATGCAACCCATTACAACCCATGCAAGTGATGTGTGGGCGTGAATAGGCTGGCAGCTGTGAGGATTAAAAAGACCTCAGCCCTAAGAACATCATCAGAATACTTTTTGTGAGCGTGTGACCGTTCCTCTCGCACAGTTTAAATCAAAGACACCTTACATAAGCAATCAGGTAACAAACTACTAGTCTGTTTAGGCTTTCTGCAAACTCAATGCAATTAAATACCAGAGCAGTTAGATATGACCCAAACATAAAGGCAGGGAAGTCAAGATACGAAAGCATGTCTGTAAAAACACTAAACACACCATGTTCACAACCCATGCGAGTATGTGTGTGTTTGTGTGTGTGTGGCTGTGTTCAGCTAGTGCTATAAGTGAAAGTGTGTGTTTATTCATCCATGTTTGCTTTGTGTTGTCCAGAATACATTCTGCTATGTCTCTCTGGTGTTTCAAAACTGCAGTGAACTGAAAACAACTTCATGGAGAGAAATAGAGTCTGTGCAGAGGCAATGGAGGAACTAGATTCATCCATAACACATATGCTTATTATGATTTTTTACCAAGCTGTGTGTGTGTGTGTGTGTGTGTGTGTGTGTGTGTGTGTGTGTGTGTGTGTGTGTGTGTGTGTGTGTGTGTACGCACTGTAAATATACCTGTGGTTACTCGGTTCTCTTACTCAATGTTCGAAACAGGGGCACGGAAATACACACTCAAAGTATGGTATAGATTAGCAGAGAGCAGACTTTTCAAACACACTCATGTAAACAGAGTGGACTCCAACACACGCACACACACACACACGCGCGGACACACCACACACCACACACACACTTGCCGCCTATTCAGTCTGTCCTCTTAATGGTAGTGTTATGTTGAAAACATTTGTGCTTTAGGATCTAATCTAAAACACAGAGTCATGCTGTATAAACATTTCATTTTCACTTAGAAGTATAAAGAATGAGGGATAATGGAAGTTATTATAAACATACACCTCAACACACACTTCTGCTGACTGCACAGGTCTCTATTCACCTGGCTTTTATTAAAATACTTAAAGTGGACCTATGATGCTATATTTGACAAATATATTGTAGGGCCATACCTATATAAAACATGTCTGTGAAGTTTTGTTTACACAATACCCAACAGCCCATGCCTCGTTTCGCTCTATTTGCTCTTTTCCAGCCCAGTTTTTGCAGGGGCTGATTCTGTGCAAATGAGCTGCAGCTGACCACGCCCCCCTGCAGGAGAGGGAGATCAGCTGCTGGGCTCTCAGAAGAGGGGGAGGAAAAGAGATCTCTGTCCTCTGTGTTTTATTCTTATATGATTATATAGAGTCGTTATTCATTTGTTTTAAAGCTCAATAAATAACAAAGAAGACCTTTGACCGGCTCTTTTCTAATTGTGTCCGGAAGATTTAAACTTTAACGGACATGTTGACATGCGAAAACAAATCTAACTGAAACTCTGCCGCACTCTGCTCGTCCCTTGGAAGAGCCGGAGAGGTGGGTGTTTGCCATCTGCTGGTGGACTACCGGAGAGAATTACAGCAGGAGCAAACGCTTGCCTCGGGAAGGGAGAAAAAGTGCCAGAGCGTCCACAGCAAAGAATAAACAGAAGGGCAACCATGCGCGGGAAGTCTTCTTCGCTGCTGTTGTGGCAGGACTACAGCGCCACTTACAGGCCTGGCATATGTACTACAGCGTCTCCAGCGCTTTCGAGCGGTCTCGTGTGAACGGACATGTCTCGTGTGAACAACACTATTCCGGGCTGACGTCAGCTCGGATGGAATCTGTATCCGCTCGTTGCAGCCCCGTTTTTAAAAGATTTGGGTACGGAGGAAAAGAGAGAGGGTTGTGTTTTCTGACACTTGGCGAGTTCCCTGGAACACCGGGGACACATATTCATGTGTAAAAGACGTACAAAAGTGAATTTTGCATGATAGGTCCACTTTAAGTAATTACACATCAAATGTGTACCTTTCTATTCTCTTAAATTACCATTGTACTGTTTACCACTCATCGGGCTACAGAACCAAATGTTTTACAATTACATAAATAAACAGTACATTAATTATTCATTTTAGAAAACATCATTATCTGTTTTTTATGGAGATCTTTCCTTGAATGTAGTTGTTTTATTCTGAATTGCAATATGTCTGTTTTTATTACAAAGAGGAAACATTTTCAAACCGTCACACTAGCTCCAATTAGCTACAGCAAAACAATCCTAAATAGTTATTAAACAACCAACTTTCAACTGACTTTACCTTTGATGTAATAACAGTATTTAGCTCACAGGTTTCTAAGGCTTCTCGCTGCAGAGTAACTCCAGAACTGGAATATGAACCACAGTGGACACTCAGTCTGTTTCAACTTCTTAAAGTTGTGCGTCTGAGCAACAAACGTAAAAAACAGTAGTGTATTGAACTGAAGTACATTTACTCAAGTATTGTTCTGAAGTACCACTTGTACTTGGTCATTGAATGCTATGTTATACTGTAAGTAAACACCATACATTCAGGAAGTAAATATGGTACATTTACTTCACTATATCTATTTGACAAGATGCACTACTAGTTACTTTACATATTCTGATTAGGTAGTCCAAAATATAAATAAACTATGATATATAATTCTAGATTTAAATATCCAAAACGTACAAAATACAAAATAGCTCCAGCCCAAGTGCAATGTTGACATTAATGCATCACAATTATAATACATTAGTTATTTTAAATTCTAAAATGAGCCATAGTGTTTAAGGAGTACTTTATTTGAATGCCAATCATTTTACTTTTAATTTGACTTTAACTTACAACTGAGTATTTTTACATTTACTATCTGAGTATAAATTAAGAAACAGATCTCTGATTTATCCATAACCTCTTCCCTGTGATGCGTTGTAAAAGAGAAAAAGAGAGGAGATACTTAACAAGATACAGACAAATATTTACTAAAGTTGGTCAGGTTAAGACATACCTGACAAATGGCCTCAAGGTGTTCTAAATATATAGAGTAAAGTGAATGAAACAGATGGAGCCATTGTGTGTGGATGTGTGAGCTGTTCAGTACACACCAGCAGTGTGATGCTTCGGTCAGTGACAGTGCCTCTGGCCCTCTGAGAGTGTAGTCCTGAAAATACACTGCAGTGAGATGCTGGTCTAGTTGTTGTACTTTTTTCCTTCTATTGTCTCCTGTTCTAACGGAGGTTTCAGCTCTGACGCTGCACATGTCTCAGACCTTACTCTGACCTCGTCTCGCCCTTTCCAATATTCACTAACTCCTCTCTTTGTGTCTCCTCCCCCCCAACCCGCAAGTCTTTCATATTTCAGTAGCTTCTAGCAAGGATCAACTCTCTAAGGTTAAGTTGCTCCTCTTTAAGGTCTCAACATGTGTGTGTGTGTGTGTGTGTGTGTGTGTGTGTGTGTGTGTGTGTGTGTGTGTGTGTGTGTGTGTGTGTGTGTGTGTGTGTGTGTGTGTGTGTGTGCTTTGTGGCAGCTGTGGATGACCCTGTGGTTTGATTCTAAGCCTGTAACTGCGTTTCACCTTCTGATGGCTAAAAATGGACGTCTCTAAATAATTTCTCTGAGAAGAAGCTTTGCAGCAGCAGTGCAGAACAGATAGGGCAAGTGGGGCCGGGAGCAACACATCCTCACTCCCAGGTCGGCCTATGTTGACGTTATGTCAAGTCCCCTGTGTCGGCTTTTTCCAACGCAAGGGGGGGGGCCTTAGAGTCCATTTTCAGCTTTCCGGGATGTCCATAGGCTTCTATGGACGCTCATGGAAGCACGGCATTCGTTTGTGTCGGCTGCCCTTAAAGGCAATGTGAGCGTCCATTCTCATTGGATAACGGGAGAATTGTACACCCGGAAGTAAGTATTCTCCCTTACTGTCGATTGATTTACAGTGATATCTGCACTACTCATCGACTAAAAAACACCAGATTATCCTTGTTAATTACACAACATTGATTGGTTTGTATTTTTCCCCTTCGATTCGGAGAAACACATCTTTTTTCGGAGTAAAGGATGGCAGAAGACACTACCCAGAATCCCCAGCTATCGTTTGGACTTCACCATGTGCTCTGTTTGACAAACCCCATGATAGTCCTCAAGCTCTGTGATTGGAGAGTGTGCTCCGAGGGTTACCGAGCCTCGAACAGCACTTGAAATGGGATGGAACCATGGCAGACTGTTCAAAACTGGATTTGAAGGGGTCCACCGCGTCCCCCCCCTCCCCCACCCCATCCCCAGAACTACACATGTTGGCTATTCTGTCTCACAACATGTTCTCTATCTATGGCACGTCTCTACTGGGAGTTGTAGTTTTAAAAGACGTTCTCGTTTTTCCCATAATAAGAAGTTGCCAGTATTAAACTGTGTACATCCCTGGAGGTTTAGGGGACAGGAAACACTCACATTTAAAACATATAATTAATAAATGGGTGAAAATTGCTTGTGCCCATAATGGGCAGCATTAATATATATACACCCAATATGTGTTGACTCTCTCTGGGCTTGTGAAAACAGATAAAGTTTAAAGATAAACTGTTTTGAGAAGCCCAGGCGGATGTCGTGAGTATCTCCTGCTGTATGCTCCTAAACTGAGATGTCACGCTTAAGGCTCCAGCCGGCACTGCGCGTGCGCGTACGGTGGTGCCTTCACAGACCCGTCAATAATCCGCCTTTTGAAAGATGCCGTAGCTGCTCTCAAAAGGGGAAGAATGGGCGGGCTATTTATTGGTTTTATTGATTTTCTATTCATTTTTTTGAGCTGCGCCCTCGGCCTGAAGCCTGGATGCGTCAGTGGCAAATGTTTTATGACAGAGGAATCAAGCAGCATGTGACATGTGTTTGTGCGGACTTGAGGATGGTGTTTAGGCATCTGTCGAGGCGGCGTGAACACATTCACGGAGGGGAGAAGGAGGGGCTGTCACGCCATTTCGGGCCACGGGACGTTGAGTCTGGCCGCAACGCGTTTACACACGGCCTGCAGTCCATGCTCAGACCAGGCGAAGCTGGTGTGCTATCGCCCGGGAGAACAGCACTTGCCTGAGCCGGTGACATGAAGGTGTCCTCTTCCTGTTCATCCGATTCGGACAGGAGGAACGCCAGGGCGTCCTCCTCTTCGTCCTCCTCGTAGTCAGGCCCGAGAACATCCTCCGCGGGTGAGACCATGGTGAGGTCTGACCTGGAGCCCCAGCTTGGTGGAGCGCGGGAAACCGTTCCCGCGTGTCTTGCCGTCACCGGGTCCCGGCCTGCCAGGGCGCGGGATTCCGGTTCTATAGTCATAGCAGATAGTGAGCCTTAGACCGACACGGAGAGGGGCTCACTCTCTGTGGCGGACGCCCCCGTGTCCTGACTGCCGGCCAGCGGGTCCGTGGACATGGGGGGGTCCTGTTCCGACAGGCTAGCTTGTCGAGCTAACCGTCGGCGGAGGCTCTTGACGGTGAAGCGGACACAATGTCCGCATGAGCCGGGGTTGTCGATAGCGCCTCGGGCGTGTTCCAGCCCGAGGCAGGACAAACAGACCTGGTGTGTGTCTGTGCCCGATGTCTTCATCCCGCAGCCGCAGAGTTGAGCCACAGAGTCCCTGACTCCTCTGATGTGAGGGAGAGGGGCGTCCATCTTGGCCGCCTTGTGGCGTGGAGAGGGCCCGCTTTCGACAGGTGGGGCGGGAGAAAAGATAAAACCACCTTGTCCTTAATCCGGAGAAAAAGGACGGTGTGGGTCTTTTATTCCCGGAGAATACTGACTGATGTGGCAGTATGCTCATTTTTTTTCTTTTTCCCCTCCACCACCACGGTAGCGAGAAAAAACTTCCTCGCTACCGTGGTGTCGGTAGAGAGGGAGCGAGCTCGCAACAGGTGTGCTGCTAGCTTAAAAAAATTGGACCTACCTTACTTTCCGGGGAAGAGAACAGCGAGGTCGATTTTAATACTAACGGCGTTAGTACTACCGTCTTCCTGCGAAGCAGAAGGAGTAGCCGGCGAGCGCCCGTCGACCGAAATGGGTATTTGGGTTCAGTCTGTGGACTGTGAAGCTTTCCCGGCTACTGTGAGATGTGCTCTGAAGCGAGGAGAGGTGTTTGAATGACGCATGCGTCGTGGCGCAAGCTACTTATAGGGGGGGTTCCCCTGACGCTGACGTCAAGATCACCAGCCAATCAGGATTGGCGTAATGAGATTGATGCTTCTGTTTGCTCCGCGATGAGGGCGCATCCCATAGTGAGACATCGAACGGAGTGTTATGAATGAGAACACGGAGAGCGCCAGCGCCCATGCCTCACACTCAGGCACTGACCCCCGTGCATAGTGTGAGAGGACTAAAAAGGCCAGCACGCCCCTTGCCCATCCCGGGACCTTCAGAGGGCCAGGGAAAGACGAA
This sequence comes from Champsocephalus esox, assembly GCA_036324585.1. NCBI lineage: Eukaryota > Metazoa > Chordata > Actinopteri > Perciformes > Channichthyidae > Champsocephalus > Champsocephalus esox. The sequence continues at coordinate 47,583,023 of CM070480.1, read as the reverse complement.
GGCACATCACGTCCGGGGAGGGGGTCAGATGCCAACTGACCCACAACCCCCCCCCCACCACTACAAATCCTGTGTTGAAGGGGCCTGGTGTCGACCAAGACGCTGCCGTGCATATGTCCTCCACACTCACACCGTTGAATAAGGCTGTTGACACAGCCACAGCCCGTGTGGAGTGTGCACGAGCCCCCGTGGGGCAGGCTCTCCCCGCCTGTCCGTAGGCATGTGCAATGCACTCACAGAGCCAGCATGCCAGGCGTTTCTTGGACAGAGCTTTCCCGATCACCCCGCCCCGAAGCACACAAACAGCTGTTCGGTGCGTCTAAGGGCAGCCGTGCGCTCCACATAACATGCTAGCGCACGCACCGGACAGAGGAGGTGCAGTTTAGCCTCCTTGGCCCCACCATGGGGGGGAGACTAAAACCCCCCAACTGAATAGACCCTTGACCTGAACGCACTCCTTAGGTCTTCGGCACAAAGGAGGGGTTCGGTCTGAGTGTCGCGCCGCTCTGGCCACCCCGAATTAGTAAACAACTCGGGTGCACCGACAGAGCGGTTAACTCAGACACTCTTTTGGCTGACGTTAAGGCAAGAAGCAAAGCTGTCTTCCACGACAGTGCTTTCAGAGAGGAGAGCTCCAGAGGCTCAAATGGTTCTGAGACCAGAGCCTCGAGCACTAGGGGCAGGGCCCACTGTGGGGTGGAGGCGTGCACTACTGGGCGCAGCCTCCTGACCCCTGTAAAAACCGCGACATCAGTGGTTGACTAAAGAATGACCTTCTCAAATCCCTCATGACAGGACGAGATGGCTGCTGCATACACCATCACTGTGAAATGCGCAAGCCCTCTGTCCACCAGTAACTGTACGAAGGACACAATAGAGCCCAACTCACAAGATAGGGGCTCTATTCTCCGCTCCTCACACCATCGCTGGAATCCCAGCCACTTCGGCCTGTAACAGGCTGTGGTGGATCCAGCTCTGGCTGCCTGGATAGACTGAATAACACTGTCAGACAATCCACCCTGTCTCAGCCTGTCCCTCTCAGGAGCCAAGCCTGGAGAGGTTGGCTGAGAGTAGGTAACGCCCCGATTGCACCTGCCTCTTGAGACATCGCCCCCCAGAACTGGGGAACCACCCAGGGCTGGCCCACCTTCATCTGTGTCATCTCTGAGTACCACGGCGCCCCGACGCGATCCGGAGCCATTAGGATGACTGACAGACGTTCTCGCCTCACTCTGCCCAGGAGGGGGAGAATGAGACGCAGCGGTGGAAAGGCGTATAGCAGCTTCCTTGGCCATGGCTCGTGTGCAAACGCGTCCACCCCCAAGGGCGGGTCATCGCTCAGGGCCATGGAGAACCACAGGGCACAGTGGCTATTTAGCCGGCTGGCGAACAGATCCACTTCCGCTCTCCCTAACTGGGCCCAGATTCTGCACCAGAGCCTGAATCTCTGCTGAGAGGAAACCCCTCTCCTCCCGGCAGGACAGATTTACCTCTCGCATGCCCATACAAAGAGGAGGGTGTGGGACACCTCAAGTGGTCCATGTAATACAGTGTACAGACATGTGGTACATGTGGTACAGTACCTCCTGTCCCTCCACCTTGTTAGCACACATTCCATCCATTCCCCAGAACAGTGATACTCTTTGGTGACCCGTTCTGCCGCAAAACTCCCCGCGAAGGGAAGATTTGCCCATGGAGGGTCGACAAAGAAATGGCCGATTATTTACTGACAACCCTGAACGCACCGCCGCACGCTTTTGTGTGAGTGCGGGCTCCGCCATAATGCAGCCTTTATCACGACGGTAAACTGCATTGGAGTCTTTGCTCTAGGCGTAGTGTGTTCCCTGACACTAATACGCCGGCCATAATGTCCCTGTACCCGCATAGCGCTCTCCTTGAGATAGCACTCCCTGCGGTTCATCCCTCTCATCTGCGCATGCCCACTAGCCACCTCCTTTACAGGACAGCTGGGGCAGCGAATGGGGAATTTATACGGTTAACATTGTGTGTAAGTGTAGCCTTTGTGGAAACAAAAGACACTTAGATTTAGATACAGATCAACCTCATTCTTATTAGAAAACGTAGTGATCTGTGCATTATACAGGGAGGAGGCGGATTCACCCTCTCGTCCCGGGCGGAGACATCAGGCTTGTTTGAGACGCGGTGCGGCTCGCCTCGAAAGTAGACGAGAATAGCCGATCGCAGCCGGGGGAGGTCTCAAAAAGCTCGCCTGAAGTCGGACAGCTCGGAGTCGGCTTCGTCTTCTTCTTCTCTCGGTTTTTTGGTGGATTGCAAACAACTTTCAAGGGGACCTATCATGCAAAATGCACTTTTGTACGTCTTTTATACATGAATATGTGTCCCCGGTGTTCCAGGGAACTCACCAAGTGTCAGAAAACACAACCCTCTCTCTTTTCCTCCTTCGCCAAATCTCTAAAAAAGGGGCTGCAACGGATCTGAAAAAAACGGATCCACATTCCAATAATTTTCTACGTCACAAAGAAGTGCTCCGCTTATTGGTCAACTCTCCACCTATCAGGGGAATGAGCCACGGCCACGTGCATTGCCAAACCTCTCATTCGCATATAGGCTATCGGCAGGCTAAATAATCAACACCCCAGTCACATCTGTGTTTTTGCCTGCTCTTGCCAGGATGTCTAAGCCAGTTAAACGTTGTGCTGTTGTTGGCTGCAAGACTCGGGACAGGGGACTGCATGCAATGCCATCAGTGGAAAAAGAAATTAATCTGTGGCTAGACTTTATTTACAAGGGACATGTGCCAGAAGACCACAGAAGATTTCTGTTTGTGTGTTCCAAACATTTTACCACGGACATGTTTATTAACTTCTCTCAAGTCCAACACGGATATGCCTCCAAACTAATGCTAAACCCGGGATCAATACCAACCATCCGGGACCAGGCCAGTGAGGACACATCCAATTTTGAAGCTGTACGTTTTTATTTAGCGGTGTTTTTCCTGATAAAGCTATCTCTAGCTTGTAGCATGTAGCATGTAGCTTCGCCGCATCAATGTCGCCTCAAACCCAAATAGTAATCGGTTAGGTGTTTATATATTTTTGTAGCATTTTATTTTGTACTTTCCGCAGTCTTTGCTTTGTCATTTGAATTATCAGGCATTTGCTAACATGTTCAGACATACTGCCGTAATGGCGATCTGTGTGAAGGCTGTAAAGCCACGCCCTAGGCGATAACACAAGTATTTATTGTCCTATGTATTAGTATTTTGTATCCTCTACAATCATATTGAGTAAGTTATAATAACAAACGTAATCTTCTGTAGGCAAGTGCCGTTTTTTCCAGCGTTATATGCATACGCTTTTGTGATTGTAGTCTGTAAGAACGATCAGATATCATCGATCTGTAAGCTAAGCTACGCTACGCTAATGAGACATGCCATGTTTTGCAGCGTTATATGTAAAAGCTTTTGTGTGTTTACTTGTTTGCGCACATGAATATAAATGGGGGTGTGTTAGGATACAACACTGTATGTATGCGAGGGGGGACAAGCACCACGAGTAAAACTGAGCTAAATCCCCGTCGGTCTGTTGTTTTTGACGAGGCCTTACCTCTAGCAACAGGCTAATTAGTGGCTAGCACTCATTACAGTCAGTCTACTGAGCTCAGCCCCTCTCCAACACATCACCTGCATTGAGTCAGAAACACAGCATGCACGTTACGGTTAAAAACTAACTCAGATTAGAAAAGGCTAAGCAAAGAGCTTTGCTAAATAGAGAGCTTTGCTAAGAAGTTTCAGTTTTTTACATGCATATACTAATCTAAACCACATTTTTTTTGGTGCTTTTTTTACCATTGCACAGCCCTACGTGGCCAACTTGATGGACCTCATCTTCGACCAAGTCTTTGTGGACCCTGCACCATTATGAGAGACCTGACAGGGAGGAGGTCATCGCCGGGTATGCTACACGGTTCAATTTGGCTGCTGTATGAACCCAACATCGACATTTCACGGATCAGGAAACTCCCTGCGTATTCTGAGGACAACGCAGGCCGGAATCACCACTCTGATCCTGCGTCCAAGGAAGCCCCAGCACCAGCTCACAAAGCTTCTGTACAAATATTTAGTGTCATTTATACAAAATACAAGCAGGCTACATTTAGTTTTTTTGTTTGGGTTTTTTTAACCGTTGATTTTGACAATAAAGTTCCAAGTTGATATCAAAATGTGTCGTGATTATTCATGTTTGGATAGGTAAAGAATATTCTGATTTCAAAAGCATAAGGTGTGTGTGTGGACCTTTTTGTCGTACACATGGGTGTGTTATGCCATTGCTGTGTAGTATATAATAGTACAATGACAGAATGAAAGATTGCATAAAGCCATATACACCAGTATTTATTTCCATGAACAATATTAGCATTCGTTTTACAATTTCAGTCAAAACAAACAAACCACTCACTGCTCTATTTGTCTCAACTATAGTCCACCATGTTCAGCTCTGTAAATATGCAACGCATTCTGCAGGGAGAACACATTCAGGCACACAGGCTCCAATCCAGGATGGTCCACCATACAGGTTACAGAGTCCTCAAGTTACTGCATCCGTCTTGACACATTGTGATAAACGTATTGAATGACATGTGAAAAATGTAAACAGACAACTTAGTGAAGCTGTCCAAAATGTTACCTGTGGTATCTCCATGCAGCACACATTCTCCGTTCAGAAGGCATCGTGGTGCAATTTGCACAAATAAGTCAATAACTGAGCTTTTAAAAACACATGAAACTACACATTGCTGACAACTGAGGTGTTGTTGGAGTTATACTTTTGATCATCCTAAGTTATTCAACTTTCCAACAGTTGTTGCAGGATGTTGGAAGAAAAGGACTGTAAACTATTAATAAACGCAATGAGGCCATTGTATATATGCTGAAAATATTTATATATATATATCGCTGTTTTTGCGTTACAAACTGTACACATTGCATTCTTGCTAATTAGCCAAAATATGAACGAATAAGGAGCAAGCATCGTAACAGAGTAAAATAAATAGGGACAACAGCTTGTCAGCTAACCATTCAGAAACGTCCTGCTGCAACCGAGATGTTTGCACCTCCACCAAAACCTCCGCTGCTTCAGGGTCAGTTTCTGGATCAAATTGATAGTATGCTTGAACACATGCATTGCTCTGAGATGACATGTTTATTCCACACTCGTAATCACAGCAAGCATGGTAACGTGACTCTCACCGGCTCATGCCTGCTCTTCTGCAGGGGGGCGTGGTCAGCTGCTGCTCAGAATTTTCAAAGACGGGCTTGGAATAAAGCGAAAATGAGCGAAACGAGGCATGTCTAAAAAATGATCTGTTTGGTATTTTGAAAAATAAAATGTATAAATATACCTTATATAGGTATGGTCATACACTATATCATTTAAATATAGCATGATAGGTCTCCTTTAAGGTGCATGCCGCCACCTCCGGACTCGGCTTGACTCAGTTTGCATTTATAAAGAATGCACACGTGTTTAATCGTTAATGTCAGATATGTACTAAGTAAATACATTTGTTCCTGCTCAATATTAGATTCAACTTTATTGTTATTGCACATATTACAGGTACTGAGACAACGAAATGCAGTTTAGCTTCTAACCAGGTGCAACAAGCAGTGAAGTGAAAAGTAATGTACACAATCTACAGAATAACATATAGAATGGATTGAATGATGAATAAACAGTGGGGTATGAATACACTAGATATCAGCCTGTGAGCAGTATGAACAGTGTGTATGAATGTGCTAAAATATATAAAGTATGAAAACGGTAAGCAGTGCAAGTATAGTATAAAATATATAGATATTAATTTCATGATGATAAACATTGTGGAACAAAATGATGAAAAATGTGAATGGATGTGGCGACGTAAAACTGACACAAAACAACAACAAACTTTTGCCAGCCAATGGGAGAGTTTCATCAGCAGCACGTGGTAAAAACCACCAATGAGCGCTCAGCTCGAGATACCAGCGAGTCGTTTCCCATCAAGCATTTCGCTTCCGCAGCCCATGAGAGGAACTGCGCCACCTCGCCGCGCCTCGCTCTCAAGGCTGCGGGCGTCTTTGTCCCGCGAGATTTCAACGTCTCATGTGGGCGAGCCTCCAGAGCAAGGTTGCGTTCCGATAATCCAAAAATCAGCTCCTAAATCATAACCCTATCGTCTATTCCTTGACCTCTGAGTGAAACGTCACGGGGTTAAGGGATAGTGGATAGGAGAATTCAAAAGGACTTAGGGAGAAGAGACTGCGGTACTTTAGAGAATCCGAATGCACTTTCACTATCCCACGTGTTTATGACGCGACAGCGCACGTCATGAATGTGCGTCTGCTGCTGTGGGGAAACCATGGAAACCACAGTTTTCTATACAGCGGACGACAACATGGATGTTCAATAAGAACGAGGGACTACTGTAAACTCATCTAGAGACTCTGCACCGTGCTCTGATGCTGCTGCTTTGCTTTATGAACGTGGACAACAGAGAAACATATTCTTCAGGACCAAAGCTGGAATTGAAATAAAAAAGGAAAGTGAAACTTATGCTCGTCCCCCTCTCCCTCCGATCCACATTAATACCAATGATCCCAATACGTATGATTGTATGAACTAAAGATCTTAAAATCAATACAGATGTATGTTCATATTTCTCTCTTTGATTATAATACTGATGAACGTTCAAAACAAAGCACTTTGGCAACTTACCACATACGTTTTAAAATGCTTAATAAGCACCGTAACTTTCATGATATCATTTATCCGTCATAATCGGTTGTCATAAGCTGGCTGTTACGGAACTCCCCTTGTGTAGGCCTATGTACAGTTCTCAACATGGCCAGACTTGTAGTGATTTTCTGTTTTAATACTTTTCACTTCATTCTGAAAGAAAGAGGTGAAATGTGCTAACGTGACGTCCATCTTGGTAGGGGGAGGGACTTCGCTGCTCAATATAAATCTCGGTGAATGCTTGCATAGAGGGTAGTACCCATAGAGTCCAGTAGAGGGCGGAGCCGGTGAGAGATATAACAGCCCGCTGTGTTTAGAAAGCAGGCAATTAAAGAGAGTTTTAGAGGGTCTACTTCCCCTAACTCTGCAAATGTAAATGTGCAAAGCTTTGTTGTGTGTATGTGTGTGTGTGTGTGTGTGTGTGTGTGTGTGTGTGTGTGTGTGTGTGGTGTGTGTGTGTGTGTGTGTGGTGTGTGTGTGTGTGTGTGTGTGTGTGTGTGTGTGTGTGTGTGTGTGTGTGTGCTTGCATTGACATGTTGACATTTTTGTTGTTTCTATTTATGTGTTGATAACAACCTGACCTAAATCCCACTCTCTGATCGGGTCCCTGGGAGGCTTGTACAAGTGCATTCTGGGAAAATAAAACCTCGCACCAGCTGACCCTGTCACACCTTTCTGTCACTTCTCAGGAAGTGAACTGCTATGTAAGTGTGCGTGTGTCTTCCTCCAATGGTTGTTCTCATTTAGCTTTGATTTTATGTTTCCATATGTTTTCTCCTCCATCCTCTGAGACTAACCCCAAGGAAAGAAGTGATGTCTTTATTAAACAGCATCTTGTAAATAGTGTGAGTCTTTTAAGGTCAGTTCTTGGCTAAAACTCTGGTTGGCTGGTGTGAAGAAAGTGGGGTGGAAGTGCTGCTGTGATCACAAACTGGTGCTCCATACAGGAATCCCTGCATGTGCAAGATAAATACTTCTTTCATTAATGTTAAACCATGCTTAGGCTTTATTTCAAAGTTTCTGTGCTTGTGTCTTACCTTTACTTATTTGTGCTGTATATTTTATTTTATAAATGATGTATCATCTTCTTGTTTTGTGTAGCTATCAACATGCACTTTAGGCCCCGGCCACACTTGGACGATAACGGTAAAACGCATAAGCAAACGCAATCGCAATCGCAATCGCAAAAAAAGGCTTCCGTCCACATGCAATAGACACCGGAAAGTTTCTGGCCCTTTCTCACTTCTCCAATTTGTAATTTCCTCGCTCCTCGGTCTCGGTCTCACCGGAAGTTGATTTGTGTGCGCCATCTTGAGTAGCGTCCCAATGGCCTTATTTTTGCCGGAGGACCGAGCAGCGAGGAGCGAGGAGCGATAATGGAGGAGCTATAATCGAGGAACCACCAGACCATCCTTCGATGAAATCCTCAGACACTCGCCCCGCCCCCTTACTGTGTATCGCTCACTGATTGGACGAGGCAGTGCATGCACTGATCTGATGCTTCTTGACATGAGAGCAGTTTCCCAGCGGAGTGAAGAAAACACATGAACCTCACGGGACTCACTCCTCAGTTTATACCGTGCTTTGTTTCAATTAACGTTTCATTTAGTTACAAACATGAGATATATCTGAACAACAACGTGGGCAACAATCATTTTCTTCATTTATTGGAAACATTTTCATGATCGCTTTTTTGTTTTACATTTTCATTTATTGTCATTTCCATTCAGTCATTAAGTGCTATTAAAATGTTAATGTGCTACATATCCACGCAAACAAACAAAGTGTGCAATCCAATGAATGTTAATCTCACTGGGTTTTGATAGATAACATATCTCTTTTTCTTCTCAATTATTTTATTTATTTTGTGCACTCTAATCAATATTAATCAAACTATTGTGCGTTCATGCATTTTAAGAATGGCGTTTATCTTTTTTGAGAATGAGTTCTTATTTGATTTAATGTATTTGGGTCTACAACAGATGATACATATGTTTGCGTCAGTAAATGTGTACCAACAGAGGCGGGGGTGTTTGTGAAAACAACGGGGACAGAGCTGGCTGCTGTCAGACGAACAGCTGTGCGGCGTCATCACAAAACGGACGTCGCTTCACGTGACGCTCCGTAGGAAAGGACGTCCCATTGCTCTTAAAACTCATTTCCCTGCTTCTCGTGGTTTCCTTGCGTCTCTCCTTGCTTCCTTGGAGGGAGGGACTAGAGACCAACCCGGTATCACGGCAAGACGTGAACATGTGACGATTTACCATGCTGGGAGACGTGAAGATGTCACGATTTCGTCCCTTCAAACGTGACAGCTACATGGTATTGTTAACCCATGTTAACCAGTGGAGAAATAACCGGAAATACCAAGCAAATGCTACCCCGACAATTTATTTTGTAATAGTCACACTCGATTACGCCGATTTTCTTGTTGCCCCAGCTGGTCGACACCTCTTTTAGCAGAAACAAAGGCTACATGAATGTATTAAATCGATGTTAATCCATGCGTATATATGTGGAATTAACGATGTGCGATTGAGTTGCCAGGCAACAGCTTCGGTTCATGTTAATTTACAAACTCTTCAACTACAACCGTAGTTATATTTAAAAACATGTTAGAAGGCCTCACGAAATACTTTAATGCAAATTAAAATGTAAATGTGAAGGAATGTGTGGATAACAAAATACATCGGTGATAAACTAAACCGGAAACAGACGTAGGCAAGATCCTCAGCTCGATGATGGGATGGTTGAGCCGCAATGCATGCTGGGATTTTGTGTTTATGTAATGTGAAATCTGAAAACGTTTTTTAAAAATACAATAATACTTTATTCTGAGTGCTCTTGCTTTTTTCTTTGAAAGTCATCACATAACGGCATTGTAATACACGGTTCGGCTGCATTAAATATTACACATCTGCCGTAAATCTTCGTAAATTATAAAAGTGCCGGTCAAAGGTCTGCTTTGTTATTTATTGAGATTTCAAACAAATAACGACTCTATATAATATAATAATAAAATACACGGAGCCTCTCGTTTTCCTCCCTCTCGTCTCATGCAGCAGCTGATCCAGTAATGAGTGACCTGACAGTACACATAAACATATGTTTAGGTAGTTTGGGAGGTAATTAAAATAGCTACAGTAAGGGTGATGATCTGACTTGAAGTGTGTGTTTTGCTCCGTTCACCGCTGCATCACAGCGGGAGGAGCTGCAGGTGAGAGAGCTGCGTGTCTCCGTCCTGTCAGATTAGACTAAACTCGCGTTTAGGTCCATATCGAGAGAAAGATACATAATCTGAATTCAGTGTGCAGTTTACTTTAATGCGGGGGTGAGCAGCAGAGGTGGGGAGAGGCGGGGCTATTGCCTCATCATTGTCAGAAAATGATCGTATTCTTTCACACACACATACGGGTATTGGGCCGAGCGCGACACCTACTTCCGGTATCCGCCGTTTTACGCAAGGTGCAAGCAGCCGTACACCGTCTAGGTGTTGCTAAGCTTCCTGTACTGAATATCATAGTCTATTGCCTCAATCAATATCTAGTCAACTCTAAAATACCACATATGCAATGGCATGATAATATTATTGTGACAAGTGGGGTATTCACCTGGTGTTTCCAGAAATTAGACGTAGATGCAGCCAAAATCGACGAAGGCCACTGTCGTTTTTCCATACATCTGCAGGCAGTCTGTAAGGGCAATCAGACAACCCACACAGCTCTTGTGACATGCTCTTGTCACTCCTGTTGACACGGACAACGTCAGCGAAATAGTGCCCACTGCCCGCGAGCCACACCCCGACACATGGGGTCACGCCGGCCAATCACAAAGCTTTGATGCGTTCAAGTGCATTATTCTGGCACAGGAAGATTATGTTACAGGACATTAACGATAAAACTGAATATTGTTGTTCTATTTTTAGACACATCTCGCGATCGACTGGGAATCTCCCTGCGATCGATCGACTGGTTGGGCACCCCTGGTATAGGGCGTACACACGGAGCCGTTGGACCCCCCAGAGCGTTGTGTATACCGTTCTATCTACCTTTGGACCTGTTATCGTTACCGTAGTCGTTTCGTGCCATAATCTGTCGTCCTTGTGTGGCCGAATGGTCTATATGACACAAAACGGTCCTCGTGTGGCCGGGGCCTACGATTTACCCTGATTGCCCTCCTTATACATCCTGTACCATGAGCTAATACTATTGAATGTAACAGCACTTTCAGCAGACCTCCTGGTGTACTCATATTGCTCTGGAGACATTGTTATGTTTATTACCCCCAACCCCAACTATCATATAAAATATCCATCCTTCTTAAAAGGGCCATATAATGGTAATTTCCAGGTTCATATTAGTATTTACTACCTCTACTGTGACATGTCTCCATGCCTTAATATATGATGTGCTGCAGCACCTCTTTTCACCCTCTGTCTGAAACCAGAGCCCAGTCTGCTCTGATTGGTTAGCTGGTCGGCTCTGTGGTGATTGTTGAGGCTCCTTAGCCTATCACGTACAACGTGTCGGAGCGCTGGTGGAGAGAAACTCTGGAGGGAACTTTGAGATTTTAGTCTTGCATAATGCACAATGCATAATATAGGCCCCTTAAAGTAAATTACTCTGATTTCACTTCAAGTGGGCGCGGCTGTGGCTGTGGTGCAGTGGGATAGTGCGCTGATAATCAGATCAGAGCTGGGGAACACCGGATCAATCCCGCCGCTGCAATCAACATGTCGTTGTTTCCGTTGGCCAGACACTTTACCCCCAAATTGCTTCTTTGTCCAGAGTATTGACGTACTCCATGTCTGATAAATGTAATGCAAAGCGCTTTGAGCACATGTCTGCAGTATGACAGGTCGGGCACTCAGAGGCTGTTCTGCCACACTACGTCTCCCTTCATGTAGCGGCACTGACACAGCACATGTCCCAGACCTTTCCATGACCCTGTCTCTACCTATCTAATATTCACATGCTCCTTCTACATCTCCTTCCCCTCTTCCTTCCGTCTTTGTGTCTGCTCATGTTCACCCCCTTCCCCTCCTGCCACCAGCTCTTTCATATTTTAGTAGGTTTTAGCAAGGATCAACTCTCTGAGGTTAAGTTGTTTTTTTAAAAGGTCTGTGTATCTGTGTGTGTGTGTGTGTGTGTGTGTGTAGCCTAGCATTACTATCCGTGTGGGGACCTACATCTGTTTACACAGTCACGTGTGGGTACTCGCCTCCGGGGACAAAATGGTGGTCCCCATGAGGGGAATCATTAATTTTAGGGTGAAGACTTGGTAAGGGTTAGGCATGTGTTGGTTGTGGTTAAGGTGAGGATATGTCTCCAGGAAATGCATGTAAGTCAATGTAATGTCCCCTGAAGTGATGTATACATGGTATGTGTGTGTGTGTGTGTGTGTGTGTGTGTGTGCACGCGCGTGTGTGTGTGTGTGTGTGAATTCCATATCAGCAAATAAATGAAGTGTGACTTATAGGAAGAGAAACAAGAAACGACCAGGAGAAGTCAAAGACTCTTGCTCTTCCCTCATATCATCTCTCACACGTTTAAGTCATCTCACTTCATGTATGTGATTTGTATAAATCTAGATATGTAAGTCTAAAAACACAGATAAAGGGTAGGATTTGAAGTGGTGTATTTTTCCTGGCCACAAGGGGTAGATGTCTGAGTCTGAGTCATGAAGTGAATTAATGACAATGTGAGTGAGTTCAAACAGTGAGTGAGGCAGTCCTCTTTCTGTTTGGTTAAAGCACTTGCTTTGTGCTGGAGGTCTCACCTGCTTCTTTTATGCAAATGTTCTGACCCAGTGAGACAGAATGAAAATTCACTGCGTTTTGATTGATATTTTCTAGTCTTTGTGGCTTGTTATGAAGGTAGATATGGTGCAAAATGCGAGAGCGTGAAAACCTGATGTGAGCACTTGCAGAAAAAAAATCTGTACTTGTGTGCATACATTTACACTTGTATAAAATATCCACGTAACTGTGAACCAAATGTACACTTGTATAAAATATCCACGTAACTGTGAATCAAATTTACACTTGTAAAAAATATCCACGTAAATGTGAACCAAATTTGAAGTCACAGAAGGAAAAAAAAATGGTTTGTAGCTTGTAGGAACAAAATGAATTTAGAGATGAAATGTTCACTTGCAGAAAAATACACATTTTTTAAATATATTTTCCATTACAACTGCAACTTTATTTATTACACCCTCTCAAATCAGTCATTACAACTTGACGAATCTGCTCTGTGGCAGTATAAATCGACGAATCTGCGGTCTTGACTTTTGCTACACTTCTTGCGATAAATGTGTCGCAAAAGTAATTTTCACCTGTAGATGTGCGGGGAGGGAGGGAGGGGGGTTTGAGCGAAGGGCTACTGTTCGTGTCGCTACCTGTCCGCTGACATGGCGCGTCAATCAACGGTAAGTTTCGCCCATTACTTGCCCAGTATTACTTTGAATATTATTATTGTGATTGAGGATTAAATCCGCTTTGAAGACCACCGCAACATAGTTTGATGGAAATGAAAATGAGTTCAAAGACACCCTGAAAATCGTAGTGGAGAAATTATGCGGCAGGCTAGTCAATGTTGCTGAAATTCCATTGCAGCAACTCAGAATGGTACTCAGTACTGTGTATTGCCCCCACATGCTTGTATACATGCCTGACAACGCCGGGGTCAAGCGAGCATGGGAGCCATGGTATGAATCTGCTCATCCTCCAGGAACTGCCTGTATGGTCTACCACATGAGGCCGGGTATTGTCGTGCACCAGGAAGAACCCTGGACCCACTGCACCAGTGTAGGGTCTGAAAATGGGTCCAGGATTTCATCCCGATACCTAATGGCAGTCAGGGTGCCGGTCTCTAGCCTGTAGAGGCCTGTGCGTCCCTCCATGGATATGCCTCCCCAAGACCATCACTGACCCACCACAAAACTGGTCATGTTGAACAATGGTACAGGCAGCATAGCGTTCTCCATGGCTTCTCCAGACCCTTTCATGTCTGTCACATGTGAACCTGCTCTCATCTGTGAAAAGCACAGGACTCCAGTGGCCGATCTGCTAATGCTAGTGTTCTATGACAAATGCTAATCGAGCTCCACGGTGCCGGGCAGAGAGCACAGGGCCCACTAGAGGACGTCGGGCCTTCAAGTCTGTTTCTGATTGTTCGGTTAGAGACATTCGCACCAGTGGCCTGCTGGAGGTCATTTTGTAGGGCTCTGACGGTCCTGTTCCTCCTTGTACAAAGGAGCAGAAACTGGTCCTGCTGATGGTTTAAGGACCTTCTACGACCTGTCCAGCTCTCCTAGTGTACCTGCCTGTCTCCTGGAATCTCCTCCATGCTCTTGAGACTGTGCTGGGAGAAACAGCAAACCTTCTAGCAATGGCATGTATTGATGTGCCATCCTGGAGGAGTTGACTGCCTGTGCAACCTCTGTAGGGTCCAGGTATCGTCTCGTGCTAGCAGTAGTGACACTGACCCAAATGCAAAACTAGTGAAAAACAGTCCGAAAAGATGAGGAAGGAGACACATGTCAGTGGCCTCCAATAATGCTTTCATCACCTCAGGCCTGCTCTGTTAGATAAGAAGATGACAGTGACTTTCCACACAGTCATGCCACCTTCATACAACTTCTGAAGACTCATCCATACTTGGAAGCATCAGTGAGGAGGCCGAGTACAGGACTGTGAACAGAACCAAGGGAGGACCAAGGCTCTGGTGAACCCTTTTGAAAGAAGGGACGTTAAGGTCCACCAACATCTGCTGCTGAGGATGTTCTATGAGTCTGTGGTGGTCTTTGCTTCTGTGAGCTGGGGAAGCAGACTGAGGGTAGCAGACACCAACAGACTGGGGGGGGATAACGTCTTGGATAAAGTCTCCCACCCACTCCATGAGACGCTTGTCACAGGCCCTGATACTATCCAGCCCCCCCTGGCAGCATCAGCCACTCTGAGTCTACAGTCCTGGACTTACTTCACCCGACAGCAGCCATAACCCCATAATTATTGGGCCTGTCCGAAACCATGCAATATAGATACTTATATAACTGGGCAATTACTCAACTTTGCAATAGATTGCATTAATCATTCAACTGTGCAATATTCACATCACTTTGACATTATAAATGCATTACACTGCGTATTCCAAGCAATAATCTTGTCTTTAGCCTTGACATCAATATTAATATTATTACACTCGTTTATATATTGTAGTTTACACATTTGAATGTGTTATGGTTGTTATTCAATTACAAAGTGCACTTTACATTCCCTATGTTTGTATAGAGATTGTTTTTATTTGAACTTATTCTGAAGGTTTGAGACTGTTACAAAGTCTAATTTCCTCAGGGGGGTTGAACAAGTATTTGTGATTCCGATTGAGCAAATGTAATGGTTCCAGGATACTGTAGCTGCACAGTCACAAACCATTTCACCATTTAGGCAAAACTAATCATCATCATCATCATCATCATCATCATCATCATCATCATCATCATCATCATCATCATCATCATCATCATCATCATCATCATCACCCCACCACCCATCATCATCATCATCATCATCATCATATTTCTAATGTATTCTCTGCTTTCATCCTTGTGTATGTAGTTTGCCGTATGTAATGCATACTCTTTCGTATAATATATTGCAGCAGGGTGCACTTCTGTCGTTTCCTTATCTCCTTTCCTTTCCTCCAACTCTTTTATATTCTATCCAGTTTCTCCCATGCCCTGTCTGAGTGACCAACAGATGGAAGTGTCCATTTGGGGAAATATTCAGGTTGTGATTTTTCTCAAGTGCTCCAACTCCCCATCTCCCTTTCATTCCCCATCTCACACACATGCCCCTTCTTCCTTTTAGTGACCCACTTGTGGTGATGGACACAAACAGACACAGACAGGCACACTAACATGCATGCATTCACACCCACACACACTCCTGTCCATGTGCTGTATACTTCTGTGGACCTTCTTCCTGCTGCCTTTCTATCTCTCTCTATATACAGTATACTATGATTCATCTCCCTCCATCGTGTTCATTTGAATCAGAAGTTCTGAACATGAGCCTGCCCCGCTCCACCTTCTGAGCCAATCACAGCGCGATAATGACCTGCCTTCCGTTTCAACCATACTCCTTCCGTTTCCACTATACTTTCTCTCACACATACATGCATTCTTCTCTTGCATACATATATTGTCTTCAGACATGCATATGTTATGTATCATATTTAATGTAAACATTGAATGAATGTGCACGAGAGCAAAATGTATAAATCTGTGAGTGACTATGTATAAATGTGTGCATTGCAATATGATAACATGAAAGCAAAATGTATGAATGTGTGAGTGTAAATAAATATATATGTATATGAGAGTGAAAATGTATGAATGTAAAAGGCGAATGTTTGTGTGTGAGAGGACCAGTATGAAGTACGGCCCCTCATAGTATACATAACTCACTCACTAACAGATACACACACTTCTTTGGTGACATCAGCTCCTCATCATTAATTTTAATGACCATCAATATCCCATAAAACATTGGAGCATGCATGCACACACATCCACACAACAAGAGGCGCCACATATCCTAGAGAGCTATTTAGTCTGCACTTCGTTTATGATCTGTTATGAGAGGCAATAGAGTGTGTGTGTGTGTGTGTGTGTGTGTGTGTGTGTGTGTGTGTGTGTGTGTGTGCGTGCGTGCACATGGGCCCAAACGACTTAAACTCCATTAAGACACATACATAATACTGATAATGGTCTTGTATCCATATCAGATCATGAACACTATGGAGGTTCCTCCCAGATTACAAGGTGTTGTTAAAGGAGACAAGCCTGCAAAGGTATTCAAACGCGAGACTGTGTAAAGTAGCAACTCATATGTGACCATGCAATCTAATTGAACTGTGTATAGTTTGATCACTTTCTCATTTACTTCATTTGATTGGCTTAAAGACGTTGAAACGTCTGATCTACAT
The DNA here is from genome assembly GCA_036324585.1 of Champsocephalus esox. Classification (NCBI taxonomy): domain Eukaryota; kingdom Metazoa; phylum Chordata; class Actinopteri; order Perciformes; family Channichthyidae; genus Champsocephalus; species Champsocephalus esox. Next base: position 47,566,276 of record CM070480.1, on the reverse strand, counting down.
AACAAACAGCAGGATGTGCTATCAGTCGAGATGCGTTAAAATGAATAACATATGTTATATGTGAGTGTGTTTAACAGGGTTTAAGAGACACAATGAAGCACAAAGCAGCGAGGGGGAACAGGTTTAAGAAGTAAATAGAGATATAGGGGAACGAATGACAGGAAGAAAACATGGTAGGAGACCATATCTGCCCCATTAGGATAATATGTCTCTGTCCTCATCTTCTATTCCTTCCATCCTGTTCTGCAACCCCCCATTACCACCAACCCCTTCCTTTACTCAGTGTGTTCTCTCATCTGTCTTGATTTCCTCCCTCAAACGTCCCTCTTGTTCCTGTCCTGCATCTCACCTCAGCGTCCACCTTTCATCACCATGGCTACTACACAGCCAGTGTGTTATGTTGTCATGGAGACTGGGGTCGAGGCTCAAGCCATATTTAACAAGGTGGAGATGGCAATGTCGAGGAAAACCTTTCTTTGTTTTTTTTTGGTGATATTACTTTTCAAGCAGAAAATAGATTTTCACTATTTTACAGTGGAATGGCCATACACATACACATACATACACAAACATGCATAATACACAGTATAATCATAACCACTATGTTTGTTCTTTTCCTGAAAAGGTTTCCCCTGACAGATTGAACATCCTCGGCTGCAGTGGTCCCTCCCCTTCTTTAATCCAAGTCCTTTTAGAAGACGGGCCACCTGTTGCTCCAGTGTGTGCTGGCTGTTGATAATCACACGTTCAGATGAAGGAACACTCTTTACTGTAAACTGAGTTCTGCAATACAAGTCTAACTGCAGTTAGGTGGCACACCTTAACACCAACACATTGCTTATGTAAAAGCATGGATTGCACCAGTATAACATTTACAGTAAAACATGCATGGTCAAGCTCTGCTTTGAGCTGTCCTTAATCCCCTTAAGAAACACACATATTTGACTGAATGATATGACTAGTACCTTTGATACTTACATTTTATTTCCTGTCAAAACATGACATGTCACTTGTTAGATGCTTTTATCCAAAGCGACTCACATACTCAACACTGAGGACAATCCCCACAGGAGCACGTTGGGGTGAAGTGTCTCAGGGACACAACGACATGCTGACTGCAGTGGGGTTTGAACCTGTGACCCCTGATCCCAACACCAATGAGCAACCCACTGCACCACACGCCTCCCTAAACCTACTGAACATGTTTCTGAACACTGTACTGTTTTAAATTACTTTATTTGAATGTTTGCTGAATGCAGTTTCTCCCATTGTGTTCGGGAATTCGTCAATGGTTTTTTTCATGTCCTATTTCCAGTTGTCTTGTCTTATATTGATGGCAAGGCCACAACTCCTCAGCCATGAGCCTTGAGACATAATAATAAAGTCTATAATACAGTGAGGTGAGTGGTCAAACTCACGTTTTTGAATACGTTGAGCAAATGAACAGTACATTATATTCTTTTGTCAGCGTAAGTTTTCAACCTTTTGTGTCAGGCTTTCTTTTTTTCAGTTTTGTTTAGACCACTGAAAGAAATAAACTCAACTTTCTCACAAAGTAAGTCTCTATTTATTGTATTAAAGAGTTCATAAATGTCATGATGTTCAGCAACTACTACTCTTTTAGCCTGTTTGGGCAAATGGTCAGAAAACCTTATCAGAGTTTCTGCATAAACGTATGCATGTATACATCTTAGCTACTCTACAGCACAGCTTTCTTTGTGGCGTTGCTAATGTAACGGTAAGGCTCAACATATTTGAAAAAAACTCTTGGAGCATGTTGCATTTGCTCCATGAGTTGCCCTGGTGATCCAGACAGGTACACATCACATGTGTGACATATCTCGCTAACCCACTCATTTAATGTTGTAGCACAGTCATCAGGAACATAGGGTGACAAGATGACATTACCTAACACACACACTGGCAGTGTAGCTAAAGTGTATACACCGTCTTCACATGTACTGTATGTCTGACTGTGCCAGTTCAGCCATCCAGGTTGCATTTCTCTCCTTCAGCCGGCTTTCTGATCAATGCTAATTCAGCATGTAACTGAGGGGAAAGTGGAATGTAATTGAGCGACAATTAAGACTTAATTCATTGAAAAGCCACTGCTAATGTAATCCATGGACTCTAGCGTGTGCTTGCCATAAGTCAGGGTTATAAAGCAACCATTTCATCTCACAAAATCAAAAATCATTCCCGCCGCTTATGCTTTTATAAGTCTATCGACCATTCTCTTTCTGTGCTAATCTGGCTAATCTTGTAGCTCCATTTTTAGTATTTACCGACAAATCTTTTCTCACACACTCACTCACAAGGCTTCCACACTAAAAGGTTTTCTATTGAAAATAATTTGTTACTCATAGCAGAATTTAACAATCACTAACGAGAAACACATCGGCAATGGCACATCGAAGTGAACTTAAATTATGGTTTGTAGGATTAAGAGTCCTGGGGGAGTGAGTGCACAATTGAATGAATGAAATGCATTTGAATTCAATTTTATCACACAGCACAATGCCACAGTGTATTGTGTCGGCTGCTCCCGCTTGCTTTTGGTGCCCAATTTAAATGTTCTTAGTGTGTGTGTGAGTGTGTGTGTGTGTGTGTGTGTGTGTGTGTGTGTGTGTGTGTCTGTGTGTGTGTGTGTGTGTGTGTGTGTGTGTATGTGCATGTCTGTCTGTCTGTCTGTCTGTGTGTGTGCGCGTGTGTGTGTGTGTGTGCATGTCTGTCTGTCTGTCTGTCTGTCTCTGTGTGTGTGTGTGTGTGTGTGTGTGTGTGTGTGTGTGAGTGACTGATGTTTCAGTGAATCCCCACTATCTCTGTCCATAGAGGGTGCAGGTATGTTGAGCTAATGTGCTAAGCAGCAGCCAAAGAGATACCATGGATATATCACTCTCTTTAACGTGCACAGCCACTTATTTGATAATCATACAACTTATTTTCACTTTATGTTATAAAATAAACCCACAGTTTTTCCCTTTAAACTGTGGGTTTTCTCCGGAAGTTTTTCCTTGTACGATGTGAGGGTCTAAGGACAGAGGGTCTAAGGACAGAGGGTGTCGTATTGTCATACTGATATTCTGTACACACTGTGAAGTCCACTGAGACAAATGTAACATTTGTGATATTGGGCTATAAATAAACATTGATTGATTTATATGTTTAGGTTAATTGTGTTACCATGGCAACTGAAGAAACAATTAATTACTGATTAAATTGATCATTGTACTACATATATAGACATTTGTATTGATTGGGATGAACCCCTTGAGATGCCCCGTCTCGTTTTCAAGGGGGTCCCGACAACAGCAACAACTTACAGACATACATGAACAAAAAGACACAATGCAAAACATGACACACAAGACAAACCACGTACAGTCTGTGAAGTAAAATGCAAGCAATGCATACAATCATTACAATTTGAGACAGTCGAGCAAATCAGTTCACATAACCTAAAATGAGATACGAACCAGGTGCAGCCTTTGCTGGAATTTAAATCCAAGCCAATTAATGCTCATGAAATAAAAAGCCGTGTATTTGTAATGGGATAAGAGTGGTGGGTGGCAGAAGCGTGCAGTGGTACATGTTGATTGACCTCTTCAAACTGAACGTGAAATATTTCAAGAATGAAGTTAAGCCAATGTCTTCTAACTGGCATTTACAAAAATTGCAACCAGCAGTCCTCAGCAGATGGCCATTTCAGCTGAGCATCCTTCATCACATTTGTTTTTGTAATGGTCAATTTAAGAATATGGTTGAACTATGGATCCTTGACGATGAAGTTGTATGGGTCTGCAAAATGTGCATTTAATAAGCTACCTGTGACTTTAGATATTCTGTTTCAGCTTAACGCACAGGACAACATGAAGTCCTCTGGGGCAACAGAAAAGGGAAATGTCAGCTAAAGGGTCAGAAGAATAATGACCTGGTTAAGGCTGCCCTCCTAATCTTGACTTTGTAACCCGAATGGATGTTGTGTTGTGTTGTATATCCTGTCATTTTGGCTCTGAATAGCGTCTGGAATTGAAATGTCATCCAAACAGGGTTGTTGATACGATGGTATAATACATGATCTGAGCCGTGCTCTCGCTCTGGAGTGCTCTTCAAGGCTTTGAACCCTGAAATGTGAAGTATTCTCACTTACAAATTAAGCACTTAACCAACACTCTTATATAGAGCGACTTCACAGCACTCCACAAGAATACTACAATGATGTGTGAACCTGTGGTTCACCTTACTTTACTTAATTAAGGCGTATTTACAGATAGCCACATAAATACAATAAACAAATCAGATCGTGTCATTGAATTAACAATGATGTCCGGACCTCCATGCAGTGTGAAATATAGTTGTATAGGGAAGTTGATGACACACTTTAGCATTATAATGTATTCTGCTGTCAGGGGGTTTTCTTTACCCTTTATAGTTATTTGTGATCTTGCATTAACAACTGTTTGATTCATCACTCTTAGCCTCCTTATAATATTCCCTGACAGGTTCAACTCAAACTATAGTACTGGCAGTTTTATTTTATAACTGCACAATTCACTTTGATTTATGAGCCATTGTAATGTGTTGTGGGGTGTTCCATATATGTGTTTAATATATGAGGAGTGGGATTCCCTCTGTGGTATTTCCATTAGCTGTGTGTACCTGCAGAAAGCAAGGAAAGCCCGCCACATTCGGCTGTGATTTGTCAAAGCAATTAAACCTTCAATGGAAGCGTTGCCCTGTTTAAAGAGCACAAAGAACAGAGCTTTATTTCAAAGCAAGATTACTAGTTCAGATGCTCGCGTGACGACTGGAACCTGGCATTCAAGCATCATGCTGAATGCTTTTAGAGACGCTGCTGTCACGTGGCTGAACTCTTTTGTCACTGTTGCGGCGGAGCTGTCAAATGCATGTTGCTCAAAATAGATTATAGGCTATCCACCTTAAGTGGTGCCGCAGTGGCTCAGACGTTTTGCAGAGGGATGACGCTTTCAAGTTGTCGCACACTTTTAGTGATCTTTTAATCTTGTAACGCCTCCAAATACAGGATGTGTTTGGAATGAAATATGATGACACTGTCTGAGTGGGCCCACATTTGGAGATATACTGTATGTAAATGTATCAAATGTTGTATAGAACTCAACAGCGTAACCTCAAAGTGTCAAAGCTTGATTGAGTATGCTGAGAGAAAGTGTTGTAGAGTCAGATATGTTAAAGAGAACAGGAGAGAGCGGAACAAAGATACAATGATTGATAGTCAAACATAATAAAGAAGCCATTTCTTGAGAGTGACACAATTCAAAGATTAGTGGAATTGAAAGAAGGTGGAGGTTATGGGGCAGGTAGAAGAGGAGAAATCACTGAATTTGAGATATAGTGTAAATATATTATATATATATTATAAAGATTTTGTATCAATCCCAGGAGGGTACGTTTCAGTCCCCAGGGTCACACTTTCCACTGGGGATAAGGAAATGTAAAACATGTAGTTCAGTTCATGTGTGAATTGTTGCTGTAAAAAAATCATTTATAATGAATATAATGTATAGATGCTTGTAAGATAAGATACATTCTGTGATTATTGAAAAATGCTGTGGGAATTTCCAAAATAATTTCTATACAGCGTGAAGAGGAGCGGCCCTAAAGTGGACCCTTGGGGGACACCATATTTAATGTCCTTTTTTGTTTTCAATTATTCATACAAATTACATGAATTATATTTATATATAATTTGTCTGTATATATTTTCCGACCATCTGACCAAAGTCAATAGTGTCCGATGCCTTTGATAAATCATGGAACATCACCTTTATCAATAGCGTAATGGATATCCTAAAGACATACTGTGAGCAGACATGACTATTTAAATTATTTAGGTCATCACTTTCTTATATCATGTTACCCAATACAATGGAGAATGAAAGCTATTTAGATATAGATGTGCGGATAATATTTTTCAACAGACTTACAGTGCAGGTCATATCATTTTCATTTAGCTGACGCATTTAACCATGAAGAAAAAGTAGACCAAAACTAAATAATACCATATTAAGAAACCTCTTAGATGAACATTCCAACATACAAATATTTAGCTACTTAATCTACAGGTTATTACAGATTGTATTCAATGTGTTTTGCAAACTAGGAAGGCAAAAAAAAACGATATCAAGATCAAAACCACTTACTAATGTCCCTCAATTTACTGACGACTTTATTCTCTTTTCATCCGGATTAATGCAGAAAGGATTCCAGCTGGCCTCAAACTTCTCCTTGTGTTTTAAACGCAGGTCTTTATGCAGTCTCACTTTCTTGGCCATCACATTCTCTAGAATGCTCATCATTGGTGTAAATCGCTTTAGCCTTTTCTTCGCTTAAAAATAAACCTTCTCCCCGACATTGTATTGGCTTTTTGGTTTAATTTTCTTTGCGTTTTGAGTCTTGGTCGAGGGCGATGTTAATTTCAGGGGGTACCTCTATGTTGATATTGAAAAAACAGCTGATTGAACTAATAAACTATCAATAATTTCACGGGTGATTCTAATATTGCAAACACACAGACAGTTCCATATAGAGTAACTCGGTTTGGACTCTTCCAGTTAATCCTTGTTGGCAGTTTATCATGTTTCCTGATTCAATGTAATTAGTGATTGCATTCTTCTCAGGCTCAATGGGAGAATCAAACCAACATTTTGCTGATTTGCAAAATTAAATCCTGAATTACTGAAATGACTTACTGTGTCGTCGATATGAGATCTGCACTGGTCTTTGTTCAGTTGTCCTGTTCACCTGTGGCTTGTTAACTGTTGGTGGTTTGCGCTGTCATGGTGGACATCACAGTTTGTAAGTACACAAAGGACACTATTGTTGCCGACTGAAACATGAACAAGGACATACAGCGTTTCTGGGAATGTCAAAGCAGCAAAGCATTTAAAAATACAATTGAGAAATAAGAGGTTTGGAATACTTTTCATCATGTGAAAAAGAACTGTGTTCAAGGACACTTCAGTGGAACACACATATCTTACTCACTGGACTCTTAAGTGGTGTTCGCTTTGGACGGAGGTTGCTGCTTGGAGGAATTCTTCGATGCATCTGAGTTATGATGTGCTATTGATTTTAGAGACCAACCAACTTACCACCACATACCTCCGTCTATTCAGCCTGTCCAAGAGTCTCCCGCACATAAACACCTTGTGCTCTGAACCATCAGAACAACACGGCAGTTTGCACCTCGGCTGTGTTTGTGAGCTTCACCCTCATGCATGACGAGGTATCGATTCAGCAGCGAGGCCCCGGTGTGACCGTGAACCGCGCTCTGCAGACACACTACCTCCAGCAGGCTGAAACACGGGAGGCCGGTCACTGTGCACCGGAGCAGAGATGGGGGGGATAACTTTAATACATGTGTTTCCCATCACTTCCCAATTGAAGACCACCAAGCTGAGTGTGACGTCTCCATCCATCTAGCACACTGCCGTGGACACTTTGCTGTGCCCTTATACACATGATGCTATGTTAGTGCAAACAGTTACCACTGCGACATTTGTTCTTAACATCACAGAATTATAAATGAAGTATGCATTTCTACGTTGCTCCTTCTTTACTTCTTTTAAGTGGGGCTGAGGTCAACATAATGGTTACTTCCAAATACACTGCTTGCATCCAGTCGATGAGGTTTAGACACGATGAAGGGGCAGTGCACTGATATTATTATTATTATATTTTTATTATTATTATATTTGTATCGAACAAGGACCATGCCTATAAATATATTAATCGTATTCTTTTTTTTCAGATAATACAGGTAAAAAGGTTTCTTGTCACCATTTTTTTAATGAATATCTATGGCATCTGTTTTTTCTATTTATTAATGTAAATGCGTTTGTATGTCTTCTTACAATGTGTTTTGTAGTGTCATCATTATAATCATATTATCGATAATACCTGTAAATATTGCCTCACTAATAACAGATGCTACGATTTTACCTTTAAAATACCTCAGCTTGAAATAGTTTACGTTTTCATCAGAGTCAAAAAAGACGCCTCAAGGCTGAAGTGTGTGTGTGTGTGTGTGTGTGTGTGTGTGTGTGGTGTGTGTGTGTGTGTGTGTGTGTGTGTGTGTGTGTGTGTGCACGTGTGTTTTTATTGTCCACCCATTAAATATATTTTGGACTATAGCCATAATCATCTGTGAAAAAGACAAGGTTTATATTGTACTCACAAATCTTCAACACATTTAATGTATTCATTTAACTGTGTAATGATATTCGTTGTACATTTTACTTCCCTATACATTATTGTCTAAATACTTTAAGTCATTTTTCTAAAGTAAATTAATACATTCATGTTGACAAACGGTACTATTAAGAGATAATATATTGGATATATACATATACATTAAGATTTAAATATAACAAAATATTCAAACTCTAAATGTCCAAAGGTGGCCAGATGTCTAAATTGTGTACGATCATATCTTGTAACGTGACACCAGCTGTTTCTGTAGGTGCTGCTCCAGTAGATGCAATGGCAATTCAGAGAAAAGCAACACACACATGTTATAGTGTTTATTTTTAACCGGTATAATGTTATATTTATTAGCAATGATCAAGTCTGATTTTATTATTATTATTATATCAATTAGATGCATTTCCGGAACAAAAACTAAAAATCACAAAAAACACTTTAGGTGATTTAATGAAATGGACCCAATAGCAGACTATGAGTGCGACTTGTTCTAAATTTGATATATTTTTAGAACAAGCATGTTTTTATACCTATTTTAACTATAATTAAATACTGATAGAGGATTTGGGGACTTTCTACCTCACTCTTCTTGACATCAAAACACCATAAATAACACAAAGGTCCACAAAAAAAAGAAGATATTACATTTTCTGTATTTGTATCAATATGTGTGTTTATTCACCTGCTCCTACGATCGGTGAATTGTAATCTATCAGCTGCTTAGCTCTTACACTCATCCTATTAGCATCAGTCTGGATTAAATCTAAATCCATGTAGACAGCCGGGAGACAAGGACATGATCCATTATTTACACAATCAAGCATGTCTCTCGTCTGTGACCCAGAAATAATGAATTTGTCATTTCTGCTCAGTGCCTAGCCTGGCTAGGTAGTGTGAGAGCATACATACTTCACTCCATTGCACGATGCTATACTGGAAACAAGTTTGAGGTTTGACTCTAAATATATATCTATATAGTGATTTTTACAACTCCACCCCCTTTAATAAGGATAACAGCGAACTGCCACGCACCAATATGTGCAATCTCATTTCATACATATCATGACCAAACACGCTCTGCTTTGCAATATGTGCAATGACAAAGGTGCAATAATAACATTAGTGCAATTACACTTCGGACACTACGTTGGTTGTAATGTTACAATACCGCTCCTCACTGCACCGTCTCGTACAGTCATTATTTGTTAAGCTTGTTTCTTGAAGTCTGTTGTTGGATATGCTCTTTTACTGCACTGTTCATGGACAGTTCTATTATTATCATTGTTATTATTATTATGTTTATTGTTATGAATCTTTTGTAACTGTGGCACATGCATTTCCTTTGGGATAAATAAAGTCTTATCTCATTGTTATTTTATTAATGTGTGTAAGCAGAAAACCTCCTGATTCATTCAAGGTACCTTGATGCTTTTGAGTAGTGCGTTAAATGTAATTCGCTATTTGCAATACAGTGTTTCTGCGCATGCTCGTGTAGAAACTTCAATATTCATTTATGGTAATTCATATACATTTTGAAATACTTGTGATTATTTGCTTTTAAATTGTAGCGTATAGCCTGAACAAGCCAGGCGACCACTATGCATTTTACTTCTTTGTTTACACGTATACACTCAATCAAACACACACTCCACAGACACCAACAAGCCCTCGCAAATGTAAGCCCATTAAGACAATCACAAACCAATTCCAAAGTCCCTCTCGAAAAAAGCATGATTATCAAACTGAGCGAGTGAACAAACTAAAATAACACCATCATAACACCACTATTTAACTGAGGTATCACAGCACTTTCAATTACAAAGCTGCCGCATTTGTGTCCTTCTATTGTCGGTGTTGAGCACAACTGAACCCGCATCAAGCCACCATTAAAAACACCAACTGATTAAAATCCATTTAATTTGATAGCTAAAACGGTGATTCCCCATTTTCAGACGAGCCATCCATCACGACGCCAGACGCACAAATGCCAAAAAAACAATTTGACTCCAAATGTTGTAAGCGTTGAATCACGCTGCGAGACATGCTAAAGCTAATTTGCCAGACAAATTAGTTGGCTCGATTCGAACTTCATTGGCGAAGTTATAAAATCTCGTATGGAGAGGAAAGTGCTCCTGCCGTACATTTATAGTAATTGTTTCATCGGAACCCCGCTGTGGAGGGCATTTCAGACGCCCACCCCCCCATGCCATTTTTTAAACACTGCGACTGTCAAATGGCTTGGCTCAGGATCCCAAACATTACAAAGACAGCTCCTCCATTTCTTTTCACGACTGGAGTCCATCTTCCCTGCGATGCCAACACATGCCGAACTGGTTGTAGTCCAGTATTTTTAGGCAAAAACGCTCCATTAAATCGTGCTACAACACTAGGTAAACGATAGTTTTACATCAGAATTAGTTCTGTTCAAAGATCTGTGGACAACTTAAGAAAGCTGGATGAAACACTACAACATCTTGAGTTCAATTGAACAAACAGCCATAGTTGTGTTGAAGTGTCACAGAGCTTCTCCAGTTATTTGGAATAAACGCACCCTACGTTGTGAACTGTGGCGGCCGGCCCATAGGGGCGCTAGGGGCGCCGCCCCACCTCTTCCCACATACAAAATAAAAATAAAAATAAAAAAAAATTTAAATATTTTATTTTTATTTTTAATAAACAAGATAAATATTGTATAATTGGTATCAGTAAAATGTATAATCTACAATAAAATCTCGTGTAAAATTGTGTTATGACGATGTCTAAAGTTACTGATAAGTCACATGTTTCCTGCCTGGCCTTGCCCATGTGTCTATGGTCGACAGTCTATGGTCATTACCCTCTCTCGTCTGGGCGGTAAGAAAGGAGCCCTCAACCAGTGCAGCAGCAGCCACTAGCAGCTGACTGTTGCTATCTGTAAACTATGATGCCGAAACATAATTTCAGCCAATCAGCGTCGTCAAATCTGATGATCACCGGGCGCTGCCAGTCTGTGAGTAGTTTGAACACGAGTGACTCCTATCCGGTGGGGTGACGCCAGAGTTTGCGTTAACCGGATATTTTCCGTCTGACGGATTTTTTTTTGACGGACAAATCGGAAAGCAGTCAATAATTTTGACAGATTAGAACAAACTCGGAACAGCGCCAAAGTTTTGACTAGCAGTTTTGTTCAATTGTTTCGTTTATTAACGCTACAACATAGCGTTTGGTGAGGCGGTTGTCATTGTTGGGTGAAGCCCAGCGCGAGCAGGCTCCTGTGAGCGGCAGCGCACTCCTTCACTAAAGACTATCGCGCCACCTAACCATTCGCCAAAAATGTTTTTAATACCAGCAGTAACCGGCCAAGCGCCGGGCAAAAAACTATCTTCAAATAAAAGACAGTCACCGGAGGAGTTAAATGAGAGTGACAGGCGGCATGAGAAGAAGAGGGAGAGAACGTTTCAACCAGCTTGATCGATGGAGTTGGCTTCAATATGATGATATAAACAAGGTCTTTAGTCGGCTCCGTACATCAATGCCGACCTATGCTGACAAGTAAGTGAAGAGTAGAACATATATAAAAGCTATTCGCTATCGGGAAATGTCCCAGCAGTTTAGGATAATGTTCTAATCTAATCTATTACTAGCCATTACATTTCTAACTCCTGATGACAGGAAGGCAGAAAGCGCATTATACAAATAATAATACTCATAGCAGAAATGTCACCTTCCTTTTTTTCTTTTAACAATGAACACAATATAATTATTTTAATAAACCACATATGAACAATTGAGGGAAATGAGGAAGAACTGATGATTCAAATGTTGTAGTACAAGTATTAATGTAGTTTGTGCAAAAATAACTATTGCAACACATGTGTTTTATTTCCTTCATTATTTGTAGATTTTTTGAACGAATGCTCCGGGCTAGTGGAATTTTACCCTTAATGTCTACCCCTGCCTCGAAAAAGGAAATCACACCATTTCCAAACCTAACTGTGCCGTACAAATCATTGAAATGTCTGTGAGTTTTGGCTTTACGCTGTGCACACGAGGTGCATAACACGGCGCATGTGAACTGTCCACCCCCCCGTTGACAGTTCACCAGCATGCTCCCCCCCCCCGTCGTCAGAGTTGTATAAAGGCCGACGGGTAATTCTGTATTTTGACAGAAGTTTTACGATCCTGTCCGTCAAAATGACGAGCAGCGAAAAAGTCTAGCGCAACCTCTGGGTGACGCAGTACGGCAGTAGTTGATGAGAATGGCTTCATGTGCAGGTGGAGTCCCCGCCCCATTCCGTTTAAGAGCTAATCTCCAATCCTTTCAAAAGGAGAAGTATGGGAGATAAACTGTTGCTTAAAGACCTTGGACCGGACCAACCCAATTTGTATATATCGCAGCAAGCTCGCGAAAAAGACAAAACGTATCAACGAGGCTTCTCACATAGCTGGTACACCAGAAAGGCTAGCTGGATGCAAACAGGTAAATGCTGTCTTTTGTTACCCATGCTTGCTCTTCAAACAGCCGGGGACAGATACGATCTGTTCAGAAACTAGACAAAAGTTAAACAAGTACAAAGCACAGACTGTCTGTGTCATGGAGAATACAGTCGCTGGTTTATTTATATCTGTATAGGCCGTTGTTGTGAGTGTGGACGGTCGGAGCATATATAACGTTAGCTTAGCCAAGCTCCATTTAGAAAACACGCATTTTAAAGGTTTTTCGCCTGCCGTCTGTCTGCAGACTTGTCAAAGCGTTAATTCATGGTTTTTACTAACCGGGATCAGTATATTGTTAATTCAGCATCATTTAGAAATGTGTATTACAATTAAATCACGGTCAAATATGTTCATCTTATTGTAGTTACAATACAATACAACTTTATTTATAAAGCACTTTAAACCTCAAGACCAAAGTGCTGTACAGGCAAATAGATACAACGCAGCTCAGCTCACACACCATAAAACAAGTACAAGTAAAAACAAAAAACTATTTAAATGCAAAAAAGCAACACTCTAAAAGATGTTGAAACGCCAAATGTTAAAACGCTAAGGAGAAGAGGTGGGTTTTAAGAAGCGATTTAAAAGCAGGCAGTGTGGAGGCCTGTCTGATCTCCAGGGGCAGAGCGTTCCACAGTGTGGGAGCCGCGACAGAGAAGCAACGGTCCCCTCTGAGCTTTGATCTTGTTTTAGGCACATTTAGGAGCAGTTGGTCCGCTGACCTGAGAGGGCGGTTCGGCATGTAGTGCTGTAGCAGCTCAGCAAGGTATGGTGGGGTCATGCCATTTAGGGATTTAAAAGCAAATAAAAGAATTTTAAAATGGATCCTAAAATGAATTGGCAGCCAGTGGAGAGAAGCTAAAACAGGGGAAATGTGGTCAAACTTCCGTGTGCTAGTTAAGAGCCTTGCTGCAGCATTTTGCACCCGCTGCAGTCGTGCGAGCGAGGACCCACTGACCCCCATGTAGAGAGAGTTACAGTAGTCCAGCCGGGTGGTGACAAAGGCATGGATTACTGTCTCAAACTGCTGTCTGGAGAGAAAAGGTTTTACTTTGGCTAGCTGCCTCAGTTAGTTGTAGCCCCCTTGCCAGCGATTCTCTCTCTAGTTTAGCATACTCAGCCCGACTCAGCCTGGTTGTTCCTGGCCCTAGAACCACGATTTTATGGGGCCAGAAAAACTGTGAATTAGGACCCGCTAGCCGGTACTAGGCCAAGTGGAAACGCAACCAAAAACGGGCCCCCGCACGGCTTGGCACGCTTAAAGCGAGCTCCGCGATGCACTGGAAACGCATTACATCACCAGAAGTAATGGTGATGTAATGGTGACGCATTACATCACCAGAAGTCCTAATTTAAGGGGTCATTTCTCCCAAAAAAAATAGTTTTACTCACTATATCAACAGCCCCACCAAAAATATTTTCCACCAGCCGCCACTGGTTGTGAACGTGAAAGTTATCTTTGTGTGCTTATTACTGAGCAGGGCAGCTTTGGATGATATCTTAAGCGCTTGTTCGGTGGTTTAAGTTCATCTTCTAAAGCAGCACTCAGCGGATATTTTACCGACGTTGCAATTACTTGCTTCAGTTGAGTTGATTGGGTTCCTCATCTCCGCAAACCCACAAACAATTGTGACAAGGTTTGACAAACGGCAGAAAACACGGAGGTAAGCCTGGCATGGTTGATGTGACGAATGACGCAATGAAAATAAATCAATTTTCAAGGGTTGTTGAAATGATTGGAATGTATTCAAAGGGCATTCTCCCTGAACGTTGACCAACAAAACGAAGTTCATTCTGCTATCTCGCTAGTCAAAGCAAAACTGCATCAGTGGTAGAGCTGATGATGTTGAAATTACTAACAATGTTTTCTTACAGTTTGTTTGAAATGCACCTATCATGCTATTTTAAGGCATATATTATGGGTCTCAGATATATACAAATATATAAAAAACATGTCTATGATGTGTTTTGCTGAAAATACAAACGGATGCATGCATTTTAGAAATCCCTCATACCCTCTTTTGCAGCCCTGTTAGAGAATTTTGGGCCCTTAGCTTAAAAAAAAAGGAGGAGGCGGAGCTAATGCCTGATCAGAATTCTACCGGAGACAAAGTTAAATTCTGCTGTGATAAAACGCCATCCTGTTCTAAACCACATCAAAGATTATTTCTGAAACAGTATGGAGCTCAAATGCTTTTTCTCTTGCGGGTTTATCACAAGGTGAGTTCCTTTTTTTATTTCCTGCTTTTTAAACACATGTGCTCTCCAGTACAGGTTAGCTCTGAGTGTTAGCGAGGCTTGCTAATGTAAACAAAGACGAGATTACGTCCAAAACTCGTCAGGCATTGTTTTTGATAGCAACTTTCTGTGGGTCCGCCGCCGATTTGACGTCAGATCGGCAGCAAATCTGTATCCGCTCGTTGTACCCCCGTTTTTTTAAGATGTGGGTACGGAGGAAAAGAGAGAGAGTTTTATTTTCTGACGCTGCGTGAGTTCCCCGACGCACCGGGGACAAATATGTATGTATAAAATACATCACAAAGTGCATTTTGCATGATAGGGCCCCTTTTATTAAAGCAAAGCCCAAATCCTCCCTGAAGACATACTTTTCATGAACCTAAATGTAAAGACTCAGAAGAGCCAGTGCCAATACGTCTCTGCCTGGCATATAATACACAGTGATTTGCCACATTTGGGAATCCATAGTTCCAGCACTCCAAAACACTTGACTGTATGTTTCTGTTCTCTTGTCAAACATTCTCAAAGATGTTCATTTTGTTTAAGGTTTGTGGACTTCAGGGGGACAAGTCATCGCTCTTTGTTCTTAATTGCAGTTTGAATTGGCTGAGCATGGCATCAGTGCCAGATTAGGCTAGCTGAAACTTTGAAGAATTTAAGACAAGGACTGACTGTAGTTTGGCCCTTTCTTCCTGCTTGTATATTGAGCAAGCAAGTACTTTTTTAAGAAGAATGTTAAGGCTGTTTTCTCTGATCATATCTCTTTGTTCTGCCTGCCCTGCCCCAATCTGCTTACATTTACATGATTGTAGTGCGAGTTAGCTAAGCATTTGCTTTTTCGCTGGACAGATGTGTCCCTTTTGTAATTGTTTAGTCACACAGTCACTGTGATAGCCACTGCCATGGTAACCAATCCGATCCACTTAAAATCCATAGCTCCAATTTATACACACACAAACACACTTAGGATACAAACCAACATGCACATGTATTTATTTTCAGCAAAGTAAAGAAACAAGTTACAGTTTCAAAGGTGTCCATTGTGGTGTTCAAGGCTAGGGTAAGCATTTTGTTCTGTGGCAAGTGTGTGTGTGTGTGTGTGTGTTTGTGCGTGTGTGTGTGTGTGTGTGTGTCATGTGTTTGAGATAAAGTGGGAGCGTGTGTCAGTGTTAGACCTTGGCAGGGTTAGAGTATGTCTATTAGCATGCACTCAATTAATCCAATAACCAGTACCATAGAATTGCTCTAGGCTTTAGTGGGCTTGGGTCTGTTTAGTGAACACACACACACACACACACACACGCACTGCCAAAATGCCTGATTTCAAGGCTATGTGCTTGGCTAATTGTGTGCAGTCTGCTCTTTTATTATGACATTTTATTTTGCGCTGAAGGCCACAATTCCTTTATCAAAAGAAAGCCGTTACTCCAAACAAAGAGTGTACATCCCACAAGTTTTATCACAAAGAAAAAAAGGTACATCATTTATTATTATAATAATGATAAAATTACTGTAAACCCGGTAAATCTCGCCTCACTGAGAGCAGATGCTGATACTTACCAATCCTCCCGATTTCATTGCCCTCTCCCGGTTTCCTCCCGGGGTCATATTTCTCACACATTTCTCCCGATTTCTGACAAAATCAGATTTACTCAGGACTTTTTCCACTCGGACTTTAATACAGCTACACCATTGTTTGGTTTCCATGGTAGCGCGTCTCTTTAGCAGTGCGCGCAACTCAAAGTTTGAGAGGGTGAGGAAGATTGTCACAGAAAAATGAACAAGAATCAACAACACGACCCTCTGCTCACTCCTGTCCTGTAAAATA
Organism: Champsocephalus esox; assembly: GCA_036324585.1. Classification (NCBI taxonomy): domain Eukaryota; kingdom Metazoa; phylum Chordata; class Actinopteri; order Perciformes; family Channichthyidae; genus Champsocephalus; species Champsocephalus esox. The sequence continues at coordinate 47,549,490 of CM070480.1, read as the reverse complement.
CAGGTCCACCCCACACATGTGCTCCATCAAGGATGGTGCTACTGGCCGCAAGGCAGTGCATTTACAACTACAATAAGCATGTTAATGTTAATCTAATACAGCTCCGGCGATGATCCACTAGCAGAAGTTGCCAGTATTAAACTGGGTGCATCCCTGGAGGTTTAGGTGATAGGAAACATTCACATTTAAAACATGTAATTAATAAATGGGTGAAAATTGCTTGTACGCACATGCCAGCTAAGGACAGAAGAGCTTTATTGAACAGCTGGTCTTATGTCTGTGACCCCTCCTATTGTTCATTGATGAGCCTGAAACATGCACCTGTCAAGGTTCAGAGGCACATTTTGCAAATATGGCAGTAGCCATCGATCAGCTTAAGATGGCGGACAGTGCGGTGACCCTGAGCAGACCGCTGTCCATATAATCACCATCTGCCCCTTATAAAGACCACCCTCGGAAGACAGCCTCTTCGACCTAGGACCAGAGATGCGGGCATGGCTACACGACACCGAGTTGGACATCTAACGTTATACGAAAGAAGAAGAAGCTTAAGATAAGATATACTTTATTGATCCCAAGTTGGAAACATTTGCGTTACATCAGCATGTGTAAATATGCAGTGGTGTTTATTTGTAAATCATTTAGTATAATCACACAAATTCTGTGTTTTATATTTAATAATTCTGTGTTCTTTATGTATTGATCGTTCAATACCTGACAAGGCCGGAGATGAAAAACGTGGGTCACAGGTTCCGCAACAGTGACACAAGACATCTATCAATATGTGTGTACCTCCACCATTAAACTGTCATATTCTGCACATTTCTTATTCTATCTACATACATCTTATAAGAGTATAATTAATATGTATAATATCAGTTAAAATAAGTGCTTCAACAAAGTTAACATTGCAGGAAAGTTGATTGTCAAGTCACAAAACAAATTATGCAATATATTAGACGTTAAGTACTTTGTCAGGCTTAATATTTATCTCTTGATACCCCCAAAGCTTTTTTCTTATTTAAAAGAAGACCTTAACCTAAAGTATTCTTTAATGTTTAGAGGGGACCTATCATGCAAAATGCACTTTTGTACGTCTCTTATACATGAATATGTGTCCCCGGTGTGTCAGGGAACTCACCAAGTGTCAGACTTGATTCAGATTTGATTCATTATTTTCTACGTCACAAAAGGGGTGCTCCGCTTAGTGGTCAACTCTCCACCTATCAGGGGAATGTGGGGTTGGGCCACGGCCGGCCATTGCTGCTCGAGAGACGCTGTAGTACATATGCCAGGCCTCTAAGTGGCGCTGTAGTCTGCCACAAAAGCAGCAAAAAAGACTTCTCACGCATGGTTGCCATGGCTGCCCTTCTGTTTATTCTCCGCTGTGGCTCTTTTTCTCCCTCCCCGAGGCAAGCGTTTGCTTCTGCTGCTGTAATTCAATGCAATCCCTCCCTCGCTGTAATTCTCTCCGGTAGTCCACTAGCAGATGACAAACACCCACCTCTCCGGCTCTTCCAAGGGACGAGGGGACCGTGCGGCAGAGTTTCAGTTAGATTTGTTTTCGCCGGTCAACATGTCAGTTAAAGTTTCAATCTTCCGGACAAAATTAGAAAATTGCCGGTCAGAGGTCTTCTTTGTTATTTATTGAGCTTTGTGCTTTAAGTTTAGTTTATGATGGATGTATTTTGTTATCAACATATATCAGTGCAAGAAAAAGTGTTTAGAGAGTGCTTGTCCATGGACAAGTGAGTTTGGCACAAGATAATGTACAAAGTCTCCTCTGATGTTACACTGAAACCTGCATGTGAGACAGAGTCCAACCACACATGTCCAACACATGTCCTGCAATACACATGCTGCAGCTGCCCAGCTGTTTGTAAAACTAAATAAATAGTATTTTCATTTCAATAATGTACTTTCTATACCCTGCTTCATAAACAATACTGATGGAATCGAAATGTTGGAACCGGTACCCAACCCTAATCACACATGACAAAGAAGGAAACGTAAAGCGGTCGCAAACAACAATGGCGGACATGGCAATTTGCGAATGAGTTCTGCCTTTTGAAAGCTGAATTTATCAATCATTTGTCAATAAATATGGGCGAAAAACGTCACTTTTCCGTTGGACGCGTCAATGGAAAGATGTTCTTGTCCGATATTGTAAATAACACGTCCCTGGCGATTGGACGTGTGCTTTTTCGGACACTGCATATTGTTTTGATATTTATAACACCAAACTGACAGAAAAGATAGTCTTAAAGGTCCCATGTCATGGCCATTTCCACTGATCATAATTCCATTGTTGAGGTCTACTAGAATAGATTTATACTGTGCATTTTTCCAAACTCACATTGGTTTCTCATACAGCATCTCTGTAAAGTATGTGTATTCACTCTCCACTAAACGGCTCGCTGCAGCTCTTGCCCCCCCCCCTCCCAGTGAGCCCAGTGTGCTCCGATTGGTCGGGACCAGTCAGGACGTTGTGAATCGCGCTAAGCTCCGTGGAGGTGTGATTCCCTTGTTTAGCGATACACAGCGAAACACAGCCAAACTCACCCTGAGCACACACAAAGTCACAGCCGAAGTAAAAACAATAAGTGTGGCTTGATATTGAGTAAGAAAAAGGTTGATGAACGCTGTGAGAATGGGTCTGCAGAGAGAATAACTGTCTGTCTCAGCCTGCAGCCAGGGAGGAGAGATCAGCTGAGCTGCCTGCACTGTGTGTGTGAGGAAGTCCGTGGATTGGACAATTTGGACCAATCAGGGGGGGCTTAACGTAACGGCTGCGCGGACGTAACCTAACGGCTCCACAGATTGGTCCATTTCGTTCCGGGGACGACATGACATCATGATGTACCCGTAAGAATCAAATGGACAGTGACGTATCTCCAACGAGGCGTTTTGGGGAGATATTTTCTGTTTTAGAGTTTTACTCGCTACAGGGTGCACTTTGAGGGTTTTGACTCTGCAGACGTTTACATGCATAAAAACCTTCATAACACACAAGGGGACGGGCAATAACCGGAAAAGTATGACATGTCACCTTTAACATGACCCAGTGATCTAGTTAATAAAAAATATATTAAAATGAACTCTTATTTCGAAAATACAGCTTCCTGTGTTCGAATGAGCTGCTCCGACCCTCGATCCTGACGGACTCCAAAAGTCCGAAATTATACAATCAAACAAATAAATAGGCACAAGGATAATTGTGTCTTATTGTTGAGTAAATAACAGTGTGTGGTTTAGAAAAGAATAGAAAATCAGAAGGAAAAACCGATGAAACAATGAATCAACGCTCAGTAACGCAGCCGAATCGAGTTCCGAGTATCCTGCGGGTGCTTTATATTCCTTTGAAGGCTAAACGCGGATAGGGCACAACGAACAGCCTGCATGCCATCATGATGCCCAGTCAGAAAACAAATCATAAAACTATGAAAATAGGTGCAAAGTTGAATGCGTTTCTGTCGATGTTAAAGGTGTAAACACATTTGTTCTACCAATACAGTCTTTGGAATATATTCCAACACATCTTGTGAACATCAAAGCAACTCTGTCACCGACATGGCATGTGTTTCCCTGCAGATTTCACCAGGAAGGAAGTTATTTCAGGAAGCCTGGCTCTACTTCATTCACTCCGCAGCTGCCACTCAGCTCATTAGGGCGTCCACTTTTAACCAATTACATGTTACCAACATCTCCAGGAGCCAATCACCCTGCTGCAGTCAAACTTTAAAATGGTTCTCCATTCTCCTGCAGTCAGCTGTGATTTCAGATGTTTATGCTGGGGCCAGCCTCCCCCCCATCCACCTCCATTCATAAACAGATAAACAGGAAGAGTAGTGTAGCTTAGGTATAAAGTTCACTGGGACTTTGTTGAGCATGAAAACATGTAGCTGATGCTACCTGTGTGGCTAAGTAACTTAACATCAGGTCAAACTTCAGAGCAAGTGCAAGAGCGGGAAAACAAACCAATTTAGTGAAGAAGAAGAAGAAGAAGAAGAAGAAGAAGAAGAAGAAGAAGAAGAAGAAGAAGAAGAAGAAGAAGAAGAAGAAGAAGAAGGACCCTAACACAACAACACACATACAGCGCTTCTGTTTCTCCTCTGGAATGCAGACGTCTCCTGTGTGGGTGTGAAAGTGTTATGTTCTGTCTCACCCCTGCTGACATAGTCTTATTATGCTTCTGACACACAGAGCCTTGAAGACTCACACACGGTTCTGTGGCCTCATGCACCCCTTTTGATTTGCTTTTGAGCTGATGCTGTATTTGTTCAATGGCCCTAAAGAAATTAGAGATAGGAATGGAGAGAAGCTAGAGAGAATGATACACATGCATGGCATGAGAAGGAAGAACTGAAGAAAGGACCAAAGATAAAAAACCAAAAACAGAATCCCAGTGAGAGATTTTCCTGCAAGATTGTCAACAAGGCCACGGCTCTAAGGTCATAACAATACGCTTCAAACACCATTGGCTCTGTTTCTCTAAATCCAAATATGAATACCGTTTAGGGCAGGGTCAGTACCAGAACAAGTGTATTGGTCACACAACACTTCCAGAGCTAGACGTGAGTGAGCACATTCTGGTTGAAAAAGAAGAAATGGCCTTAACTATGGCATCAGAGCAGGGAAGTAAGCTGCCATGGACTCAGCTGAAAGGGCAACGAGAGTCCTCTGTGCCTGAGACATTGTGTTTCCTCTGGCTGACGTGTTCTCTGCTGTCCTTGTTCATTCACAGATCATGAACACGAGCACTGAAACTCATTTCCTACCTCCACAGGCCGTCCGCTCCTCTGAGCTCCCCTGCAACTGCAACAACACGCAACCCAATGTGTTCCTGGATGTTAAGTCACATCCTGGAACACATACAACCTGCACACTGCCAAGTTCCCAAGTGGATTGTTGCTCATCATGTGGTATCTCAACACCTAATGGTGCGAACTGACCGGACCAAAAACACATGTGATGCGCTGCGTGATTACATGTTAGCTCGATGCAAAGAAGGCACATCGCCCAGGCAGCATGAATGAGAGGGAAGACCAAGCTTGGATCATAAAACTAAAACAAAACATGAGTCGAACGGCAGACAGAGCTCGTAGTTCAGAATCTGTTCTGAAACTGGACACAAGTCAGTGTTTATAAATGTTTAAACGATAGACTGCCTGTGGCATAGTGAGTTATAGCTGCTTGATGTATGTCTGTTTGAGGTTATAGGGAGTGGATGGAGCAGCTGCTACACGTTAGCTTAGCCTGGTCTGATCCATTTGATCCCCATTCAGAACACACACATTTCAGCATGCCGTGTTGTGGACACGCTTCCAAAAGGATTCTTATTTCGTACTTACCGGTATCATTATGTTGTTATTTCGGCATCATTTTTTCACATGTTTTAAAATCATTCATGGCTAAATATGTACATGTTGTTGTTGTTGATGGTATCTCCATGGAGATAAACCCTGCCTCCTCACCAGCAGGACTAGTTTGAGTGACGCTAATAAACATAAATGATGTTCAAACCAGCGGGAGTAAAGAGAGGAGAATATTTGCTATGCATCTGTGAACAGTTTGTTTTTTGAATCCGTCAGGGTGATGCGTTCATACTCTTAGATCCTTATGATGTCAGGCCTGCTGAATGTGTTTACTGCAAAGTACCTTTCAGTTCTATAGAACACATATGTGTTAAAACGACAGCAGAAGAGCAGCTGGCGCATCTGTTTACGCTGCAGCCAAACCGCTGTTGCTTTAAGAAAGACGTTGGTCAGAAGTTCTTACGACGACCTGACTTCAGCCTGAACGCAGCGTGAACTGTTTGCCACGCAACAGCAGGACCCAGCAAAGAGTTACCTTGCTGAGGAGCTCAGCCTGTCCCCTAACGTGTTTCGTTATGTTGAAGTAGTGTACTTCCTTGTAAAGAAATGTAAAATGATCCGCAATGATCTGTAAAATGATCTGTTGTATTGATTTGAAGACACATTGTTGATGAATCTGCTGTGAACATTTACCATGCCTACGAACAAACCCAACGCACTTCATGTGGCTGTTTCACCAGTGGAATGCTTTTGCTGTGCCTCATGTAGGATTGAGATGATGCTATTCCTTAGAACAGCTTGTCTTTAAATAGGCAATCTGATTCAAGGATTGCAGAAAAAAAGACAAACAAATAGTCTCAAAATCAAGGTTTGAATGTTCATATTCATATACTTGGAGTTGAGACAATGCTTGAGCAGCTTAGGCATCAAACAGAATCGCATTAGTGGCCGACAGGTGGGCTGAATGAGCTTTACGCTTATTTCAGGGCCCATTGCCTCGTGCTTTATGGGTTATTTTTGATGATTAGGTTACAGTGGACACACACACACACACACACACAGCCCTCTGTAACAGCCCTGTGGAGAGGTTAGTGACTCTTCACACATTCAAGCCGTGGAGCACAGTAGTATCCTGCAGAGTGGTCATCCATCTCTCTCTCACACACACACACACACACACACACACACACACACACACACACACACACACACACACACACACACACATCCCACAAATAGCCAGACCCTACAATCACAGCCAGGGCAAAAGCAACCTTTTTATTTGTGAATTTCATAGCGTAAGATATGTTCTTGAGTCTTTGAGAGCATCCTTATTTTGAAAATGGAAAGGAAATGAAATGTTTACCAAAGTTTACTTTAGTGCAAAATGTTCTCAGTCTCAAACCCAGTTGTGACTCATCTTTGCGGTGTGTTCCAGTGCGACACACGGCCAAGACGCAGAGACGCGAGGCGACGCAACCAACCTGATCTCACCAGAATGCGTGACTCCACCACGACTCCTTAACACCGCATTGCGTGGTGGAGTCACGCATTCTGCTACATTTACGTGTCGGCACCACGCAAAATACCCCAATGTAAAGTGAATGAGGCTCCTTTGTCGTGGTGCACACACGCATTTCTACAACGTCCCGCAGTGAGCTTTTATTCTATACAACGTTTTTTAAATCTACTTTATAGCTTGTAGTAACTCCGGGAGGCTTCTTTTATTTTATTTGTATTCATAATAATTTTTATTTTTCGTCAGAATGTAAAAATTACATTAGTTACGAATTTGTGTTCTCAAAAAACAGTGCATTGTGTGTAATGCAACTGTGATTTTTATTAAATTAGTTAGTTTTTAAGGAAGGCCAGAGCTTCAGCTGTGTCAAATAGATTGTTCCCTTCAGTTAACGTTATTTAAAAGATAATTATCATGTCCTCTGTATTGTATTACGAGCGTCCATTCCCATTGGATAACGGAGAATGTTACACCCGGAAGTAAGTAGCCTATTCTCCTTACTGTCGATTGATTTTACAGTGATATCTGCACTACTCATCGACTAAAAAACACCAGATTATCCTTGTTAATTACACAACATTGATTGGTTTGAATTGTGACAATGCTTTTGTAATTTCCCCCTTCGATTCGGAGAAACAAATGTTTTTTCTGAGTTTTAGGACGGCAGAAGACACTACACTACCCAGAATCCTCATCATTTTCTGTTGAATAAGGTTAGTTAGACCATGAGTTAGACCCGAGTCTTCCTGACAGTTCACAGTGTGCCGCTGCCCGGTGTAATTCAAATGTACCTCCGCACACACCACAGACACACAGCTGCTGCCCTGCCGCAGCACCGGAAATGGAACTGCTGGGAGAAAAAGACTCAGAGATGTAACGTTATCTTTGATAATATTTCGTCTCGTCAGAGAGATTATTTAGTAAACTACATTTTTGTCTCGTCACTTTTCTTCAACGATATTGCATGTTGATTTCGTTACAGTTATTGTTTACTGCCGTCGGTGCCGTCTCGTCATCGTCATGGGAAAAAAGGTCGTTGACGAACACATTTCGTCATAGTTTTAGTCAAGGAAATGAACACTACCCTGACATTAAGATTGTTTATCTCACGAAATAAGAATGTAACGGAATATATTCTCAACTCACGCTAAATGAAGTTCAACGTGAAGATGTTTGGAAGGAAAGATGTGAAAGCATGAAAGATAAAAATGCACATGATTCTGAGTTCAGAATAAGAAATAAAGGCGAGGAAGATGAGAGGCGGCGAGGAGGATATCCTGATCTTTGCTTAGCAAACAGATGAGAGAGCAACAGATTAAAAAGAGAAAAACAGAGTCAGACGAGTCCTGCCATCCTGTCTTCGCTCAGCAAACACAGAACAGCAGTTCCGCCGTTTCAGCCGGAGAGGGCCAGAGCCAGGGAGAGAGAGATACATGGAAGAGAGCGAGAGAAGACAATAAAGCACACGTGAACAGGAAGAGTGAGACGTTTAATGACAGAGGAATGTGTGTGTGATGGCTGGTTGAACAGCTCCTCTTATGCAGAGGCACGGCTGCCTGACAGACAGCGCTGATATGGAGCATTAACACACACACACACACACCATACACTCGACTAGTGATAGGGTGTATTACATATTACAAGCTGTTAAGTCTGGAGTCAGAGCAGATGTTTATTCATGACAAGCACAGGAGGATAATGTCAGGCCATACCTGCTGCTTAGCGAGCACACACACGCACACACTGGATGTGTGTATATGGTATATGTAAATGTTTGGGGGTTACAGAGGGAGGAGTCATTGCTTTGTTCAAGGGCACATTAGCAGTAGCTAATAGTATTTATTCTTTAAAGAATATGTGTGGGTCGTCTTTAATTGGATAACATTTGCATATATTCGGCCATCTTTTATATCACCTGTGATTACAACGTACTCACTAAGTAATGATTGATCAAGAAACATGAGCTGTAACATGATCTGACAGAATTAGATAACTCTATTTGAAGGAGTAATAATCTGTCCATCATTCCCCTGACCTTGCCAGTGCACTCACTTTAAGTTTCACCTCCCAACAGAGTGGTTTACATAAAGTAACTAAACTGTATTACTGGTTTATCCAAACTCAAGATATTGTCAAGCTCTGAATATATCACAGTTATCGGTGGGCCCGTGTTTGAACTGTTACTGAAGTGAAACACGCCTTGTTCATGTGCAACTTATTGTTCCATCACTTTCTGTCAGGCTAACTAATGCTAATTCAACTAGGAGTTGCAGAGTGTGTGAGAGAAATCTTTTGTAACTGTATCACTTAGCGAGAGTCCTGTTAAACCAAACCACACATCCTTTTTCTGTTTTGTAAAAATCACCACTTTAATCAAGTTTTATTTATATAGCACATTTATAAACGATGTTTGGTGGAGCCAAAGTGCTGTACATATAATACAAATAGCCTACAGTCGAGACACTTTACAGCAAAAACAACAGCACAGATTGTTCAGAATATCAGTATGAGAAAAACAACACCCTCTGTCCTTAGACCCTCTGTCCTTAGACCCTCTGTCCTTAGACCCTCACATCGTACAAGGAAACACTTCCAGAGAAACCCCACAGTTTAAAGGGAACATGGAGAAACCTCAGGGAGAGCAGCAGAGGAGGGATCCCTCTCCAGGACGGACAGACGTGCAATAGATGCCGTGTGTAAATCCAAGAGATAATACATTTTACAGCATATAGACCAAATGTTAGGAAATGCATGTGTCTGTAATAAGAAGGATGTCAGCTACTTTCACATTGACAACACAATTTATTGTGCAGTGTTACAGACACATCCTGAGCCTCGTCACGTCATTAAAAACTCTTTGTTGATTCGTGTTGATTCGTGTTGATTTATTTAAGCACAGCTTAATCTCAGACTGCATTTTCGTCATAGACCACTCTCCCAGCATGTCTGGGCTCAAAGCTATACTTTAATCAAAGTCAAAGGTACTGGTTACATCACTTTTTATTCACAACTTCACCAACAGAAAGTGTAGCAAATATACTACGTTTCTGTTGTGCTTCTGGCTTCTGGTCCATGGCAACAGAGACAACTGAAAAAAAGGTTTGAAATAAGAGCGTTCTTTATTGGCAGTGTTTTGATTGTGCCGCACTTTTTGTCAGATCAGCAAATGTTTCATCAGGTTGGTTTTGCAAGTTTGTATTTTTGTGTTTGCAATGTTTTTGAAATAGCACTCCCAATGGAAGTGTTTTGTTTTGTAGCGTGTTTGCACCTGACGGCCACCGTTTGCAATCAGAGGTTTACTTTGAAATGTCGTCATTCTGGTATTTCTTATAAAGGTTGGTCTACTTTATTGCATCCTATGCTATTTTGTGGTTGACAGGCACTTTGTTTGGTGACCTGACAGTGGTACACACTAATGGAGTCTCTCCCTCAGTGTCTCACACACACACACACACACACACACACACACACACACACACACACACACACACAGAAAGAGCTGCACAGAGGACAGGACTTTGATTGCACTTCAGTGCTCTGCTGGTATTGCCAAATTGCCACCTTTACCCCCCCAACACACACACACACACACACACACACACACACACACACACACACACACACACACACACACACACACACACACACACACACACACACTTGTCTCTGTCTAACTCTTTCTCCTCCATGTTTGTGTCATCAAAAAAGGACAGTGAAAATGACTAGGGTCAGATCACAACAGCATTTCACAACCTAACAGTTGTATACTGGATTGTCCACTGAAGCCTAATGAGAACACACAGCATGCCCAGACATCTGAGGAACGCTTTGGTTAAATCAGTAGTTTACGGTATTTCCCGGACCATAAGTCGAGTTTTTTTTTACCTGTCTGGCTGGTCCGGCGACTTAGGGTGCATTCACACCTAATAGTCCGTTTTCTGGTGCGCACCAGACCACAGTTTGTTACATTGTTTCATTTTTCAGAAGGTTCAGTTTGCGTTCACACAACGGACTATACACTTTAAACACAAGTCATGTGCACGGAAATGCAGTTCAACCATTGGTCAGACATTAAGGGGGTAAAAACGCAAATCCCGGCAATTTCTACCGCAGCCTCCACCATGGAGCATCGGCACTTTCGGCAGGTTATTCTCATGCTGCTGTTAATCTGGAGATCAACAGACACTAGCGGCCCGCGCATATGATTATATAATCAGACAACGTCCGTTAAAAAACATTATAACACATATAATGAGACGTTCTGCAGAGGAGGGGCGTTTCACCGACGACAGGTGTTCTTACTTTTATGTAGCTGACGGAGAATTTTTACTTTACACGACACTGTTCAACACTTAATTCTCCTTCACCCTTTAAATGAACAACCGCGGATGTCTTGAAAGACTCTTTCGCTAAAGATGTTTGAAGATATCCGCGTTCTTGTGACGCGTAAATACTGCGCTTCCTATGTTTTGGTGCGGACTGCGTTCACACCAGCAATTAACCGCTCCAGAGTTCGCAAGCATGCGCTCCGAGATCACCTATTTTAGCGGACCAGAGTCCGGTTGTTTAGTTCACTTCAGAGGTCTCGGACTGCGTTCACACCGACCCAAACGAACCGCACCAAGCGGCTAAACGCACCAGGGTTCGATTCAACCGGACTATACAAGGCAGGTGTGAACACACCCTTATACTCCGAAGCGACTTATATACTGAATTTTGTCTGACTGCGTTCAAACTATGGCCAATAGATGGCACTGTATACAATCGTGACAACTGAAAACTGCTGTACCACCGAAGAAGAAAAAAGTCACGGCAACTGGGAGGATGCGTGACCGTGTAACTTTCCAGGATGTTGTGGGATGGATCGACACAGCATGGGCTTCAGTGCCGACCGACACCACCCTGTCGGGATTCAGAAAGGTCTAATCGGAGCTGATTCTGATGGTGAGTCTGAAGACAGCCCGGAGCAGGACACGCTGCTTCATCAATACCTCTGTCGCTGTTAAACACTTCCACCGGAGTTGGCGGAAGTGTTTAACAGCGACACAGAGGATGAAGACTTCAGTGGATAAATCCGACTTATACACCGAAGCGACTTATATGGGTTTTTCTCTTAACCCTCTGAGACGTATAGGATCTCAAGTATCACGTAGTGTTCAAAGCGTCATCACTTCTCAGCTGTTTCAGCCAGAGACATGCGGTGTTATTCCTCTTAAACTACAGAAACGACAATAAACAACTCCATTACGTTTTTCATTGAGAGGCATTTACTTATTTTGGCGAAACTAATGAGCATAGAGTTTTAAAAGATGCGGATAGTCTCACCTTGATTCTGGCGCATTGCTTATCATTTTCACTTTTAGATCTATTTTCATCCACCATCTTTGTTTGTGACGTAAAGAGTGAAAGTGTTATGTTTCTGAATCGGATACTCTGAGTGGATGCAGTCACAGCCAATCAGATTCAGAGGGTTGCCTGTCAGTTCCGTTGTTATGTTTACTGAAACGAGAGCCCGTATAATTCCATGCGTGAAAACTAAATAAAAGTTGGAATACGTTCTTTTAGTGTTTTGAAAGTAAACTGAGGTATGGCAAGGACGTTTACTACAGCTGAGGCTTTGGAGCAGATTTCAATGAAAATTCAGACGAATCTGCTCAGCATGCCATGTGTGATTGTGGACATGATATATATCATGTGAACTCTTCAAAATTGGCAGGACAAAAAATTACAATTCCTCGCAAAAAAACGCCCATGGACACTTTCCAAAAGAATGGGCATAACTAATGAAACAGAATAAGTTAGAATCTTCTAATCAGTTCTGATACAAGATAATAAATGTGTGCAATTGTCTGTGTTGAATGTTTCTTTCAATGTTATGGTTAGCAGTTCTTTTTAATGAAATAAGTAAAAAATTCAAGCTCCGTTTTTTATTTATTTTTTATTTATGGGCAAATATCCCCTATTACTGTATAGTGTATATAAGTCTCTGATGAGTACGGTTGGGTACCGAGCCGGTTCCAACATTTCGATTCTAATGACATCATTTAGAAATGTGAATTTCGGTTCCGCTTTTCGATGCCTGAGGAAATGTTTCTCGCCGCCAGTGTTGCCAACTCCATCGTAAGGAAAGTAGCTATTGGCTGTCCAGAAATTCGCCAGAAGTCGCTAAATGACGTCATCGCCTATCATGTAATGGCGGCTGTAGGAGAGAGCATGGCAGAGGGGAATACAAACAACGTTCCCAACTCTTCTCTTCTTTGAGTGGCACTGTCATAAGGCTTTGCCTTTTGAGTATGTTTTTTGGTTGTAACATGCTTTTTGATGTCAGACAGTTTTGCGTAGAAATCCCCCTTACAATAAAAGCAGTATGCCTGTGTGTCATCTCCAATAAATGGCTTCAACCATCCTTTATATTCAGGGATGATTCCCACTCCTTTCTGTACTTTTGATCATATAATTTAGACTGTGGCATTGTCACAGAGAGGCACACACACAGTGGACGAGGTGATTGAGTGACTGAGGCTGTGTGAGTCAAAGCAAAGGCAGTTATGTATTATAGTGTGAAAGTGAGTGAAGAAACATTTACATTTTACATTTAAATCCCGCTCAATACCAGGACGGCTTGGCAGTTGGCGCATGCGCAATTCATTTGCAGTCTCGACGCGGGGGAGTGTGGTTGTCTCCTCGCTGCTCTCTCTGACTGCAGCAGCAGCAGCTCTGCTGCCGCCAGGCAACTGTCACAGCCCCTACACACGGCGGTGTGCGTTGCCGCTTGGCGGTGGGCGTGTCTTGAGCTTGGGGAGTCAACGCGAGCAACCCGTCCAACAACCAACCACATGAATGTCCCGCCCCGGACATACAAAGCAAAGCATTCATGCTACATCCATGCTGGCTAAATATACTGTCTATGCTTGCTAGCTGTCCATTCAAACGAAATACACTGGATATAAACTCCCCAAACAAGTGAAAACCTACCAGTTTCACCCACTGTCTCTGCCACCTCTCCCCATGCCTGGCTCCTCCGGTTTGTATCCCTGTAAGTAAAGAGGGACTGGCCATAGAGTACCGGGTGATTCCCTACCGCCACGATCATTTTCTCCTCCTTATGGTGACATATGGGAAATAACTGCGGTATGGCTCTCCCAACATACACCCGGTTTGATTGGCTAGTGCTTGTACTGTCAGATTTACATACGAGGGATTTGATTGGCTGACGCCTCCGTCGAGGCGGCAAAAGTAGAACATTGCTCTACTTTTGCAGCGAGCACCTCGAGAGAAGCTACGCTTTGCTCCCACAATGCAGTTCGGCGAATCGTGACGTCACCCCATTCAAAGTGAATGGGCAGAAGCGTTGAAGCGGCAACGCACGCCGCCGTGTGTAGGGGCCGTCAGTCTGAGCGCTTGTGAGTACTATGGGAGGGAGGCGGGGCTCACGGCAGCTCGTTAACTGCAGAACAATACGTGAGTCGCCAAACACCAGAAAAGTCGCTAATAACACCATTATAAATCGTTAGAATAGTCGTTGGTCACTTTTGACACAGATAAGTCGCCGAAGGGTTTGGAAATCCGCCAAATGTAACGTTGCCAAGTTGGCAACACTGCTCGCCGCTCTCCGTAGCCTACTGTATGACTGCGGCGGGGCCAAGCCCCCAGGAAGTGCGCCGGAGTCTGATGAGCATATTCGTTGTGGTCAAACGGCGGTACTACACTTCCTTTTGGTTGCCAGGCCCGGAAACACTTTTTCCCATTGACTTACATTGGGAAAGAGTGGTCTGTAACTCGTTGTATAATTTTTTTTAAACTAAATAAACTACCCAGTATGAACACTTGCATAGCCCTTATTAAAAACATGCGTTCCTCAAGTTGTAAAAATGTGCTAATAACGTTATTCTGAGAGTTATTTCCCTGCATTATGAACACGCATCTAACCCACGGGACCGCGCCGCCCGGCATGTTCATGTTACGTGTTCAGCACTACATGAGTTTCTCTTTACCCATGGATGCACAATAACAACGGACCATATCGCCTTACTGCCAGCCCACGGAGCTGTAATAATGGATATATTGCACATGTTTGCTGTAATTCATCATTTGTAAAATATTATACTACATGGGCTGTATGATGTAAATCTTGTACCGTAAATGTTGTATTAAATAAAGTTAATATTACCGACGTAGATTAACGTTCCTGTTGCTTCTTATTGCACTTGCAATTGTTTTAGTTACTTGTGGGCTACTTAACATGAATAATCACTGTTACTATCCTTTTACTCCATCACATTTCAAAAATAAATAGGCTATTGTTATTTTAACTCCACCACAGTAATCCATCATCAGCTTTACTTTTTAGATAAAGTTTTAACTCACAATTGATCATAACAGGCTTCAACATATACATTTTTATATATTACCAAGTGGTTTCATGAACAACCCACACAAGTATCATGCTAAATGAAGCTCTGTTGCTTGGATATCACTAGATCCTGATGTCAGCGTAATATAAAAGTACATAACGATTGATGTGTAACTTAGCATAATTTACTAGCTAGCCGCTAGCTGCTAACTGCTGCCTCGTTAATATAAATCCAGTACCATGCTGTCATGAATGCACAGTGCTGTTACGTGTACGCAAATTCAAGTGCTTAATGTGAACAAGCCTTTTGGGCGGCGTGGTTAAAGTTGCGCATGCTCTATGAGTGCACATACGGGTACTTCTCAGGCATGCCGGGTAATCTGTGACGTTTTGCTCTCTCAAAAGTTGGACCATTTTGTCATCATGCGCCATTGAGCAACCCTCATAGGAATGAATGAGGCCCCGCCTCCCACGCTGTATCCAGTTCTTATCAGCGCCATATAGACTGAGAGTTACGTCATCTCCGTTCACTCCAATGGACCACTTTTTTACAGCAATGGCGGATCGTGGAGCCTCTCAATCGTTCCCCGGAAGTTAGCGCCAAGGCTAGCAGAGCTGTAGAGTTGCAGCATAATAGACCGTTCGTGACGGACTTTTAAAGGTAAGAAGAAGTTTAAAGATGTATATTGCAGATATTATCAGTACATCTGATTCAAATTAACATGTGTATTAAAGGAAGTCAGTGGATTATCCCTCTGTATAATGTTGGAGCTCAGCTAATTTTGGATTGATGGCAAAGGGACTTAAGTGAGAGTGAAAACACAAGGTAAGTTTAATACTACTGTTTTATATAAGTAAACACCTTATCTCCCCAAGGCAGTTTCCCATCCAATAGGTGTGCTGTGTGTGTATAACCCTTTCTCCTGTCTGTTACTCCCTCTTTCAGCACAAGAACCAGAGGGGGGTTCAATGGAGCCTGAATACCTGCACTGAGACCCTCACCCTGCACCCTGAGTCTCAACTCTCAGTGTTTTGCAAGCCTTTCCTTGTTTTTTTGTATTATACAAAACATTAAGCTTTCCCAATGGTGTGGTTTTCATTTTGTTAAAAAGTGCAAATGCAGTGTTTATATATAATTACATCACATATTTGTTTGCTGTTGGTCGTGAAATTGCTTCTGCTGACTTGAGCCAGCCCATGGAACCGCTGGTGGCAGCCCACCTCCAACTGAGGCTGGTTTCGACACCGAACAGGAATCCCATGCTACCAGCAAAGGCAGACCGGTTCCAGTCAGCGATGACCGAACGGGCCTATAAAGCCGCAGCTTTGTCCACCAGGGCACTCAACATCTCCTCGCTGCTGACCGCCTACCAGGCGGAGCTCTGCGAAGACTTGTCGAGCAAACCTGAGCCTGCCATGTGGGACGAGATCGCAGCGATCACAGACATTTGCCTCCGTGTGCAGCGCTGTGCAGTCCAAGCCACGTGCAAAGCACTGGGAATTATGGTGGTACGGGAGAGAGTCAGGTGGCTCAACCTGACCAACCTTCCAGACCGTGAAAAAGAGGATGTTCTGGACATGCCTATTGTTCCCGAGGGCATATTTGGCTCCGCTCTAGGTTCGATGCAGCTGAGATGCAAATCAAAAAGGAAGGGAGACGAGGCTCTCCAGCTCTGTCTCCCCCAAAGGGTCCAGCCGCCACCTTCAATGGTCCCGCGGCAGGCCTGCCCCACGTCCTGCCCGGTTCAAGATACCGAAGCAGCAGAGACCACAGCCCCTCCCGGGTCCCCAGCCCAGGCATGAGGCGAGGGGGAGCTGGCCAAGAAAATCTTCGGTCCCGGCAGCGGCCGCTCAGGCGCAGCCGACCCAGGTTTTCAGCCACCAGGCGAGGAAGAAGGAGCGGGCGGCCTGACAGCCTGCTCTCCTCTCCTCGATGAAGGAGCTGGAAGTTCCCTGTTCCCCAGCTCCAGGGCACGTTCCACTGTTGGATGCTCATGTGTTTTCGGGGTGCCGCCATTCCCCCATCTTCCCGCCGCCTCGAGTGATGCCAGAACGTCATCCTCAAGTTCGCGCCATCAGGGAAATGGACTTAACATCAAAGACAGCAAGTTCCGCTGCCTGTTTAAGTCACACAAACACATGTCCTCATTGTTGTTTCCTAATAAATCATTTTCCACTGTCGTTTCCAGGCTTGAAGCCAAGGGCGCAGTCAATAAAAATGAAAAGAAAAACAATAAAAACAATAAACAGTCTGTCGTCTGCCCCTCTTTTGAGAGCGGCTACGGCCTCTCTCAAAAGGCGGACAATAGACAGGATTGTGAAGGCACCACCGCCACGCGCATGCGCAGTGTCGGCCAGGGTTGTCAACCTGGGGTACCACCGTGTTCAGACACTAGAGGGCATAACACAACAAATAAAGACACTGAGGGCAGACGACAGAGCTGTGACATCTCCGCTCGCTTTGAGAAGCGAAAAGTGGAGGATGCTCACAGA
This sequence comes from Champsocephalus esox, assembly GCA_036324585.1. NCBI lineage: Eukaryota > Metazoa > Chordata > Actinopteri > Perciformes > Channichthyidae > Champsocephalus > Champsocephalus esox. The sequence continues at coordinate 47,531,810 of CM070480.1, read as the reverse complement.
TTCTGCTTGGGTTTTCAAGACAGTAACACAGGGATACAGGCTACAATTCGCTGTCACCCCCCCTCACTTCTCGGACATTCTGTATTCACAGGCCCGGGGAGAGTCGGCCCATATTCTGGAGCAAGAGATTCTCTCTCTACAAGAAAAGAAGGCTATATTGATAATACCCGCCGAACAGAGTCAGAGCGGCTTTTATTCAAAGTATTTCCTCGTTCCCAAACGGGGAGGGAACAGAATTCGGCCTATACTAGATTTGAGAGCTCTGAACAAATATCTCAAAAGATACAAATTCAGAATGCTCACTCACACATCTCTGTTGCGTCTCGTGCGCCAAAACGACTGGTTCACATCAGTCGACCTGAAAGATGCGTATTTCCACATCCCAGTATATTACTCACACAGGAAATATCTGAGGTTCGCCTTTCAGGGTGTCTGTTAAGAGTACAGAGTACTTCCCTTCGGTCTGTCTCTCAGCCCGCGAGTCTTTGTACGGTGTACGGAAGCCGCAATAGCCCCGTTAAGACAACAGGATATTCGCCTGGCAACTTATCTGGATGATTGGCTCCTTCACGCACAGTCAGAGCAAGAGGCTATTACGCAGACGAATGTCCTCGTAAAACACCTGCTCGATCTGGGTTTCGTAATAAACACAGAAAAGAGCATGTTGTCCCCAGCCCAGACTGTACTCTTCCCCGCACGTCATGGGTCATGGCGCGCGGAGAATGATGGTCACTATGAAATGCGTAATGGCACTGCGCCACTGGCTACACCCGACTTTTCTAGTACGGGGCGTGCCTATGGGTGCTGTCCTATCGCAGAAAGTGGTCACCACGGACGCATGTCTGACGGACTGGGGGGGGTATATACGAAGGTCGACCTATGAGGGGTCTCTGGAGCAGAGACCTCCAACGGTCACACATAAATTATCTGGAGCTTTTAGCGGTGTTCCTCACCCTGAAACGCTTTCTGCCTTTTCTCAGAGGATACCATGTCCTCGTGAGGACAGACAACACGACCACAATATCGTATATAAACCGCCAAGGGGGTTTGCGTTCTCTCCAGTTACACATGCTGGCACGCAAACTGATCTTATGGAGCTGCGGACGTCTCCTCTCTCTGAGAGTGACGCACGTACCAGGAGTGATGAACCTCGGGGCGGATCTGCTGTCCAGAGGGTCACCACTATATGCAGACTGGACTCTACATCCAATGATTGTGAGTCAGCTGTGGGTGCGTTACTGCCGAGCCGCGGTAGATCTGTTCGCATCAAAAGAAAATGCTCATGTGTCAGCTGTTCTTTTCAATGCACGATTTAAACGCACCTTATGCGTGGACGCGCTCGTGCACGTTTGGCCTCCGGTCCTTCTGTACGCGTTCCTACCCCTGGCTCTGATACCCCCAACTCTGGCCAGAGTGAGAGAACAACGCCACACACTTATCCTGATAGCTCCGCACTGGCCTGCAATGTACTGGCTGGCGGAGATATATCAGCTGCTGTGCGGGCAGCCTGGCAGCTCCCACTACGCAGGGACATACTGTCTCAGGCGCGATCCTTCACCCACGCCCAGAGCACGGGGCACTATGGGCCTGACCCGTGAGTGGTACAATCTGAATACAGTGGGACTCCCTCAGAAGGTGATAAACACTATTCAGAGTGCGAGAGCTTCCTCCACCAGGTCTCTCTATGACTGTAAGTGGAGGGTGTTTGAGGAGTGGTGCCTTCAAGAAGGACACATCTCTTTTCAATGTCCTGTCGGGGTGATTTTATCATTCCTACAGGACCTGATTGATAAACACAAGCTTTCTCTATGATCAAAGTGTACCTGGCTGCTATTGATGCATGCCATTTGGGCTTTGAGGGAAAGACGGCTAGCCAACATCCTTTGGTCTGCCACTTTATGAAAGGGGCGCACAGGGCTCCTCCCTGTCTCCAGGACACTGGTGCCCTTATGACTTGGCAGTGGTTTTAGATGGGCTCAGAATGACCCCATTTGAACCCTGGAAAAAGCTGACGTGAAACTCCTGTCACTGAAGACAGTGCTGTTACTGGCCCTGGCATCTGCCAAGTGAGTCAGTGAAATTCATGCACTCTCTGTACATCCTTCATGCACTCAGTTTGCCCCGGGGCAAACAAGAGTGTTGCTGAAGCCCAACCCTGCCTTTATATCTTGGCTTGGCTTGGCTTGGCTTGGCTAATGTACCCCCATTGACATTGTGGCATTTCCTCCGCCGCTGTGTTCCTCTGAGGAACAGCGGCCGAATTTGCTGTGTCCAGTTCGTGTTTTACACATCTATATGGACAGGTCAAAAGAGTTTCGTTGTAATGACCAACTCTTTATATCATGGGCTAACCCTCAGGAGGGCCCGTTACCAGGCAACGGCTCTCCCACTGGATTGTGGAAGTGATTGCTCTGGCTTATACGATTCAGGGTTTGCAGGCACCAACGGGCCTGCATGCTCATTCTACTCGTGGACTGGCTACATCCTGGGTTTTGTTAAAGGGTGTTTCCATCCAAGACATGTGTGCAGCAGCGAGCTGGTCCTTGCCGCTCACTTTTGTCCGCTTTTACAGGCTAGATGTCTCTGCTCCAAGTGTGGCCCGAGCAGTGCTGGGTCCCATGTTGAGACAGAGTTCTACCTTACGTTCTGGTTGTTTTGGTGATTTTCGAGATAAGCATGTCTAGCAATACGGGAGTTTCAATATCCATAGTGAGACATCGAACGGAGTGTTATGAATGAGATCTATAGGTTACTTACGTAACCCCAGTCTCAGAGTAACATGAAGTGAGATGTCTCACCAGATGGCCCTTCTTGCTAAGGCGAAGCGAGAAGAGGTGCTTATTTTGAATGACGCTGCGTCGTAGCGCAAGCTACTTAAAGGGTGGGTGGATTCCCTGACGTAGACAGGATCAGGATTGGCGTAATGAGATTGATGCTTCTGTTTGCATACGCGTTGAGGCGCATCCCATAGTGAGACATCTCACTTCATGTTACTCTTAACACTGGGGTTACTTAAGTAACCTATAGTTCTATCTCCTGTTATCAATGCATTCACATTGCCCGCCATGAACATCCAGGGAACGATCCTCGTCTACATGCACCACGTGACGATAACCGTTTTTGGACTTCCGTTGTCGTAACTCTTCTATCTATATGGCGCTGGTTCTTATTATACATCCATGGGCGGGGCGGGAAATGTAGCGTTGTACCTACACTTCCTACAGCGTAACCAGGGACCAGGACCGGCCCGTCGCACTGGTGGATGTTCGCCTCGGACACCAGATCTGTGGAGGCGCTGCGCTGACAGGGAGGAAAACAAAACGTTTTGCCCGTTGGTGCTCATCCTAATTTTCGGCCTTGATGTAACATCATTCATAATTAAGTAAATGTAATACCCTTTTCATCCCGGTTACACTTTTCATTCGCCCTGTACGATGGGCGCTGTAAGTGATGAAAATGGGGGATGTTGGCTTATCTGGCACCCGCAGCTCACAGCCAAAGTGCGAGTGAGCGTGGGAGCGAGCGAGGAGGGAAAGGGAGGGTGCACCGGTACGCGCTGTTGTTATTAGCATCTGGTGCTAGCTGCTCTAACGGAAGAAGAAGATGTTTCTACAATGATGTGGAGGGAGAGTCCTATAAAATAGGGAAATAAGATATGAATGAACAACAAAAATAAAAAACGTTACCTGTATTTGTTATTGGCTATGGTAGGTTATTGGTTATGTTCACATACTTATTTGATTATTAAAATGTAAACCAATCTTTTTCATATGGGTGTTTAGAGTTGTACCCCCTAGATCTAGTCTCTAGTCATTCTGCTTAAAGTGCACCTGATTGAAGTATTTTATTTTCAAATGTTCAAACATTTCTTCCCGGTGAGAGGGCAGATATGCTTGAACTGTTTTTAAATGTTTCCTTTAAAAGTTGGACTGTTGCACTGTTGTAGCTTCAGTGGTTCTCAGGTTACAATTACATAGCAGTGAATATAAACAGACTGATTAATGTGAATATTACTGTAAACTAACCTGTGTAAAAGTTTCTCGAATAAATGTAATTTGTTTGGTGGAAGAAGCATGTATACTTTTTTTACCCTGCCCTTAAAGAATCTGAATTGAGAACCGTTAAGAACCGAAATCGTAAAGTAGAATCGGAATCAGAATCAGAATCGTGGAAATTCAAACGATACCCAACCCTACTAATGAGTGACATATACTGTATCATTAGCTGAGGTTGTGCTGATTTATGGGATGTGTAAAACTTGATTTTACTGCAAAAAAATTACAATTGATTAGGCAAAACACAAAAATATACAAAAACGGAAATGTCTTATGTGGGTCTCGGAGGGTTAACGACACCTTTTTTGATAAAAGCGACTTATACTCAGGTGAGACTTATAGTCCGGAAAATACGGTAAGTGTTACTGCAGTCCTTATGTCATCATGCAGAAATTGCCATATATTGCTACCTTTTAGCTACACAATAATGTTTCATAATTTATTTGGTCCGTTTTTTGTCACTGCAAACAGAGGCAGATAGCAAGGAAACCAAAACACTTTAACTATTTCAGTTTAGAGTCTACATGCTGCAGGTTTTACAAAACATCACTCGATTGCCCACATCCACAAATGCATCTCAAAAGGTGACTTTTCGACCCAATTGCAAACCACACCTTACCCACTCCCGTTCCATGATGGAGTGAACTCCATCTGTAGTCACACTCGTATGGAAGCAAACAAGAGAGACTCTTTTGCAAGAGAGTATTTGTATAGTGTAGCAAGGTCTACTTGACTTATCTAACCGAAGTGATCGTAACGTTACTTTGCAAACACACACACACACACACACACACACACACACACACACACACACACACACACGGACACGGTAACGTTGTGATTCACTTCAATTAATGATAACTACGGAACGTGCTAACAGCAAGGCACAAGGCTACTTCACTCATTTAGCTAATGTAAGATACAAATGCTGTCGAGCCCTCACTGCTTGTAAAATAAAGAGCACAAACTGACTACTTACCCGAGCCCCACTGTTCTCCCTCATTTTCTCCCGGGTTGTTGTGATCACATGACTGACAAAGCCGTGCTCTGAGAGGCCAGAAGTCGGTTTGATTGCATTCGGGCTCGATTGCTTATCCTGTCTGTGTAGCCCGGATGATGCTGCATCGCAATTTTGGACGTCGAATTTTATACACCGACATTTTTGACGTCGAATTTTATACACCAAATTGTGCATTCAAATTGTTTTCACTTTAATTTTTGGGATTTTACTTTTTTATTTCACAAAAAAATCAGATACATGGTTTTCAAAGTAATTATTTTCAATGCTATAAATTCGGTGTCTAATACAATTCAAATACTTCTGTCTCTTGTTTGCTTCCATAGACTCGCAGCTGAATGAGGCTCCCTCCTGTCAGATGCATGTGGCGCAAACGGAGGGGGAGTGTATAGTGGAAGGTTGTCGGAGGCGGTTTGGAATTGTCCTTAAAACATCAGCTTAGTGTCTCTTTAGGCGAACAGAACCAGACCAAATCTCAAAGGTTTGGATGATAACAACCACCAGCACAATATACAATGAATATGACAATCCTATTTCAGACCAATGAGAGACAAACGAGATCTGTGAAGGGTCCAGCAACATGAGCAATGAGTCACTCATCAGAGACTAGAAGAGAACTTCTCCACTTATTAGATGACTCAAAACCGAGAAGACATTGACCTATAGACAAAAGTTTAAATGAAAAATAGTTTCCAAGTGTTCCCAGTTTGAAGACAGTGCACTGCAGTGAGATATTCAATGTTCTAACAAGGCGTAGGAGAAATTAGTGCTGACATTTTGCCAAAGGATAGCAGGCTGCTAACAGCTGGTTCAATTCTCACAGGTCATTTTGGTGACAGCCTCTGACCCTAGCAAATACCCAGTGGTGGAAGCTAAGAACATGTACCCAAGTATTGAACTTAAGTACTCTTTGACATATTTGTACTTTACTTAATTATTTCCATTAAATGCTACAATACAATATAATTATTTTATCACTCAGTTACTAGTTTTTTTTGTACACATAATAGCATAATGCTGATATGCTGAAATGCACCAATCTACACAGTATTTAATTAGTATCTAAATGTGGTCCAAATTGGCCAAATACAATCGTACATGTATAAAAACAGGATACTATAATAACCATAATATAATACTGTGATAAGATATTCTGCATAACAAGTACTTTCACTGTTGATACTTAAGGTATATTTAGCGGATAATACTTCTGTACTTTATATTATTCTGAAATGGGTCATGTGTAGATTGAGTACTTTTTGTACTTTCAGTTTATCTTACTGCTATTACTTTTGTAGCTATTTAACTATCATTCTGAAATCTGCAATGCACGCCCAATGAGGGCACGAGATACATTTGTGCGTGCATGAGATGGAAGGCTGACAGACAGGGTGGCAATCCAATCGGCTTCCACAGATGACATTTTTTTATGGATTTTTTGTCAAAGCACTTCAGATATTCATTGCTATCGGGATGTTAAGAGCATTCCATGGAATATAACAAAAAGTGTATCTCGAGCCGGTTTCTGAAACTTACCTACCCCACCTTTAAGTAAAGGATCTGACTACTTCTTCTGCAATTACCAAGTGCCTTGTCAGACCACAGTGAGTGAAGAGGAAACTGTGGGTGTACGAGGTCAATGTATTGCCATTATGATCAGAAATCACACACCCTGGAGCAGTGGTTCCCAACCTGGGGGGCGTGCCCCCCTTGGCGGGGCGCCAAAGATCGCAGGGGGGGCGCCAGACCTCAGATTATTTGAGGCCAAATATCATATTTAGAATGTTGTCTTTTTTTTTACATAGAATTGTAAAGCAATACATGTTTGTCACTATAAGCCTCGTCTCTACATTACAATAAAATATAAAAAATAATTGATTAATTAATTTGAATACAAATTCAAGTTAGTAGCTATTATAGGCATAAAAACACAGAAATGTATAATTCTTTCTTTAATATAAATGTTTCTTCTGCCCGTAAAGTGTCCAAACCGGGCTTGTCTGGATAAGCGCATTTTTAAAACAGTCATTGTCCACGCCGGTTTCAGTTGGATTATTTGTCACAGTTGCTCAGATCAGATTGGTCTCCTCCATTTTGTAGATTATTTACGACTTTTGAATCCACATAAACACATCGTCAAAATCCGGCTTACTTTGAGCATGTGTTTTAAACAGTTTAATCCCTTTGTGAATTCCACTTGCGCCGTCCTTTAATTTCTTCATACATCGGGAATCCAAATGAATTAATCCTGAGTCCAATAACCATCAAAGTCACTCCAATAGTGCTCCTTAATTACGCTTTCATCCTCCTTTAACAATACTTCACATTCATCCAGTTTGTGACAGCAGTTGTTGCATTTTTGAGACTTTTAAACTATAATTACCGCTGTTGCGCCCCCCCCCTCCCCTCCCGTGTGTGTGCAACTTCCAACAAGTGGTCATTTGGGGGGGCTCTTGGGGAAAAAAGTTGGGAACCACTGCCCTGGAGGACCTTGGTAGCCCTGTAGTTACAGCGAGCGCCTCAATAGAGGGTTATCAAGAATAACTTTTATCCAATGACCTTTTCCCTCTGTCTCTGTATTCTCTTGTTCCCATTAACCCAGCCAAATCTTTTTTCTTGTGTTGTATCTATATCTACACCGGGATCCGGAGTCGAGGCTGATCCTCTTGCTGTAGTCCTGTGTCTTGGATCCTCTATCCTGAGTTCTGGATTAAGTCGTGGACTTCGGGTCGTGGCTGAACCTGTCTCTGCGGTCCTGCCTTGGGTCTCGTCATGCTGCTTCCCTGATGGCTTCCACAGGATTGTAGCTAGGCCCGGTTCCAGAACAAAATGACTCAGGGTGCATCTGAGATTAGAGAGGGTGCAGTGGTAAAGTGCTATTTTTATAAGTGGGGGGTGGACCTAACACCCTCTAAGGGGGTCCTCAGCTCCTCTAGGGGGGTCCCCCGAGAAGATTTAATATTTAAATATTGAAGTTAAAAGCATCAATCTGGTGCACTTTGAGAGCAAAATGAAGATATCTATGGATCTATGTGCTCTTTGCTTGATTCATGCCTTCCCAGTCCCTTATCACGTAGCCTATAAGAGCATGGCGCCAGTTGTTATAGCCAGTTGTGGTGAAGGCATCTGACGTAGGCCTACTTGAACCGAAATGTCTACATGCAGAAGATGGCATCTTTTTCACATGAATATTCCAGCCAATCTCTGTTTTGAGACCATGAGCTGCAAAATGAGCGCCTTACCCCACTGTACAGGCGAGTTGGGTACTTTTTTATTTTTTATATATACCTGGGCAGGCTCTGTTTTGCCGAGGTCCTCTGGCACTTGCGGGCCGCCGAGGGGTGGCGGTGTTTGGGGCAACGAGGACGGCTGCGGCTGCTCAGCCTCCGTGGGCGAGGCGGGCAAAGTCGGCGAGTCGGGCGGGAGGACTGACCACGACCGCAGGTAACGTAATGTCCCCATGATCTGAACTGTTATTACCTGCAGTAGATGCAGTGTTACTGCTGGCTATAAGGGCTGGTTGTTTTAACCATATTCTGATGTCCATCACTGACTGCTGTGTAAGCACCTTGCGGATGACGAACGTGCAGCGGCACAGGTCACGCGCACCTGACACATAGCGTTACTTACCGTTTAAATTGACCAAATAAATGCAGCAGACAATGTTATTTAACCACAATTACAATTTATTTTATTTCAACTCAATTCTTCTTCTTCTTCTTCTTCTTCTTATTATTATTATTATTATTATTATTATTATTATTATTATTATTATTATTATTATTATTATTATTATTATTACTACTATATATGTAATATTTTTCACTTTTCATTTTTCAAATGAGGGTGCATAATGACTCAACTGAGGGTGCAATGCACCCTTCTGCACCCCCTGTAGAACCGGGCCTGATTGTAGCTGACATCTCGTGGATTCATCTTCTCATCACAGACACATGCATTTCCTACATTCGGTCTATATGCTGTAAAATGTATTATCTTTTCGATTTACACACGGCATCTATTGCACGTCTGTCCGTTCCTGTGAGAGGGATCCCTCCTCTGCTGCTCTCCCTGAGGTTTCTCCCATGTTCCCTTTAAACTGTGGGTTTTCTCTGGAAGTTTTTCCTTGTACGATGTGAGGGTCTAAGGACAGAGGGTCTAAGGGACAGAGGGTCTAAGGACAGAGGGTGTCGTTTTTCACATACTGATATTCTGAACAATCTGTGCTGTTGTATTTGCTGTAAGTGTCTCTACTGTAGGCTATTTTTATTATGTACAGCACTTTGGCTCGACCACAAATCGTTTATAAATGTGCTATATAAATACAACTTGATTTGATTTGATTATGTGCTTTGATTCAGTCAAAACAAGTCATACCACCCTCTCCCCCTCTATCTTTACTCTGTGAAACTCAACCAAAAAATGTAACTCCAAAAAAATTAAAATGACATTTTCACAGTTTTCTCTTAAAGTAATGCAATATATTGGCACTGCTTAACTTTTTAGGGTAACAACAAATGTAATATGCATAAATTGAATTAAAAACTGTACTGTACAGTGTATTACACAACAGTGATGTCCTGTATCTCATTTGCTTTACAATATGGGAACCATATAATGCAACCATTTGGTATTTTGTAGATCTGTGTAAAATCTGCTACATTTTTGGAGTTACAGATTTACTCTCCAGTCCTCAAATGGAAACGTGGAGTCGGCAAAATGTCTTTATTACATCAGCAGTGAAAATTATAGAATACAGAGCATACTGTATGAATGATGGAGACAGAGGGAGAAATACCAGGATGTCAAAGGGAATAGAGCATCAGGTGTGGGGGGGGAGAGAGTGAGTGTGGTATAGATTTTTGAAAGTGGAAAAAAAGTATATTTCATAAACCCAGCTGTGCTGCAGCTACAACTTGCTTATTTGACACATACCGAATGTAAAATGCATCCATCATCTCAAACCTCTCCTCTCCCATCTCTCTGGATTTGTCTAAATTTGATCTAATTTGTCATATTATATGAATTCAGGATTATGTGTCTCCATTTCTTTTCTTGAGCTTGCCATCAACAATGAATGTCAGTAGGTGTGTGTGTTCAAACTGTGTGTTCATTCAGATCAGATAATCATTTGCTTAGTCAGCCCTGAGCCAGCAGAACTACACACACAGATGCACAGAATACATATTTATAGCTACATAGTTCAAAGACTGTACGAGATTTGAAAAACATACAATTGTTCAGAAATGTTATTAAAATAGATGTTAATCTTAAAGCAAAACATTAGTCATTAGTCAGTTACCTCAGACATTTAATTAGATTTGATTAGATCTATTACATTAATTGTTAATAATTAACTTAACCATCCATGGTGTGAGCCATGCGGCACAAAGTGAACCTAACAAGGTGATGTTGAACCATTATCTAAACCCTTTCAGAATAAAACACAATATGTTTGGACAGTTTGTCGATATCAGTATGTTATTTGTATAGTTTACATTGTATATCTTAATTCTCATTTAACCTCGTCCAACATTCAGCTTTCAGACATGCTGGGATGATATTCACCACTAAATATTTGGTCTGTCTCTGGGTATTGGCTGTTTCACACTGTGGCCTTTACTTAGCTCATCAGTGTGTGTCGACATCACTTTGGACAAACACACTTCTAATAACTCTCTCTCTATTATTCTCTCTCCCACTAAGTCCTGCTCCCTGCAGGATGAGAGCCGACCACAGTGTATTTCTGCACCTCTCTGTTCAAACAAAGCACTGAAAGGAGCCCGGCACTGCAGGGAACATTTGATATCAACACCAGTTTCAAAAGAACACTCACAAATGCACGCAGATGTCTGAATTAAACACTAGTGGGTTTTATTTTCAAATAAAACAACCAAAATACAATTTGTCTCAAAATTATACGAGAATGAGGGTGCTTTCCTGTATTGACACAATGTTCACTTCCTGGAGAAGCAGAGCTAATATCCCGATAAGAGTATATCCTCTACCAGTCAATAATTAAAATGCTGGTTGTTTACTAATGCACAATCATAAGTAAGGGATAATGTGTAGCAAAGAAAATACTTTGAATCTACATGATAAACAAACCAATGACTTGATTAAAATATTGATTGTAATTGAGTTCATTCATCTGAAAGTGATCGTATAGCTTTTTCTTAGTAGGTCTGTTGGACTGTGCACCAACAGCTGGATTTCCCTTTAATGCTTACTTCCTGTCTGATTACTTCCTGGACGTTTCTCAATCTCGAGGATTCGGGCTTGGTAGTCGCGTACTTCCAAGTCACTTCCTTCAGAAACGAATTAAGTATACTTCCAAGCCATGGCTTCGGAAAACGAAGAAGAATGGAACAGGCTAACAAGTGTGCCACTCTCTCTAACGGTTTCAACATAAACTGTACCAAAAATAAATACCTCACGATGTCTATCTAATTATGAACTTGCTTTACTTTCACGGAACACATTTTTGGTGATAACAAATGCAACAAAGTAACATATTTACCAACACATGTTCTACGCCACTACATACTTACATTTAAATGTGTGCTGCGTCGGTTCAGCCATTCTCCGCAAGGGTTTTTGAAATTGGTCCATGCGCAAAGCATTGTGGGGATTTTAAGGACGCGAAGTCTACCCATGTGCAGCTTAGAAATTTCCCCCAAACAAGGACGTGGCCTCGGTGGAATTCCAAGTATGCTGGAGATTGGAACAGTACTTTGGCGGCACTCGATGACGTAGCATCCTTGAAATATTGGCTTGGAAGCCAGTATCCTCGAGATTGAGACACAGCCTCTGTCTGTCTTCTTCTGCTATTCCCTTTAGTGTTTACTTCCTGTCTGTCTTCTTCTGATGTTCCCTTTAGTGTTTACTTCCTGTCTGTCTTCTCCTGATGTAAGATTTAAAAACTTTTTTAAATATGAAAAAAGAACTTAAAGGGGACATGTCATGCTATATTTGAACACTATATTGTAGGGCCATACCTATATAAAGTTTATAAATATAGTTTTTTTTCAAAATACCAAAAAGATCCTGCATTTTAACCATGCCTCATTTCGCTCTATTTGCTCTTTCCAGCGCTGTTTTTGCAGGGGGCTGATTCTGTGAGCTGCAGCTGACCACGCCCCTTGCAGGAGAGGGGAGCGTGCTCTGAGATCAGCTGATGGGCTGTCAGAAGAGGGGGAGCAAAAGAGATCTCCGTCCTCCGTGTTTTATTCTTATAGAAGTAAGAAGAGAAGTAATGGGGCAGAAACCCTCCTTTTTACGCAGCGGTCCAGACATAGACATCAAACGGCGACACATATTCAGTTGCCAGTTACTTTGGCATTAGGGCAGGGATATCTAGATACTTCCCAAGGTTTGACATAATGAATTGTGCTACTTTTAAAGCAAGCAACGATGTTTTCAAATCTGTAATCAAAAAGCTCCTCAAAAACACTATTGAAGCAGTTCCTGCCGTTGCTACGTTAGTTCAAACAGTAACAACGGACTACTTTTCTTAGCGGATGCATGTCAATTTAAATCAATTCAACTATTTTTTAAATCAATAAAATAATTTTCTAAATCCATAAAAGCATTTAAATTAATATTGGGAGTCATGTCGTTACTTTGTCGAGAATGTGGCCGTGTAATAAGCGGGATAATGTGCACATTGCACATTGCATAATGTGCCTTCATGCCGATCTAGATCCCTCCGCTTCGCGTCGGGCCCCTGATCAGCCTGTCGGTGTTCTTTTCCCCATAATGACCGCGTCGCTACACATTATCCCTTACATACTGTATGATTATATATTGTCATTATTCATTTGGAGGTGCAAACGCTTGCCTCGGGGAGGGAGAAAAAGAGCCACAGCGGAGAATAAACAGAAGGGCAACCATGCGTGGGAAGTCTTCTTCGCTGCTATTGTGGCAGACTACAGCGCCACTTACAGGCCTGCCATATGTACTACAGTGTCTCCAGCGCTTTCGAGCGGCAATGGCCGGCCGTGGCCCAACCTCTCATTCCCCTGATAGGTGGAGAATTGACCACTAAGTGGAGCACCCCTTTTATGACGTAGAAAATAATTCAAATTGGATCGGTCTGTATCAGATCCGTTAAAGCCCCGTTTTTAGAGATTTGGGCAGAGATGGGGTCGTTACTAAAAAAAAGCAATATATTACATATTACTTTAAAAAAATATATATATTACACTACTTTGTAACTACTCGTTACTTTACTCGTTACTTTACTCGTTACTTTACTCGCAGGGCTGGCCCGCCCCTCCCTACAGGCAGATCACGCAGACTGCAGCGCACCTACAGTGTAAGCACGCCACAGTTTTGCCTCCGCGAGACTCCACTTGCACCCCCAATTACTATTGCATTAAGGAAGACATAACACAAGTCTTTCTTTGTATATGCTCTAAAATAGGCTACCAGCCTACCACAACAAGCTAACAGTCTGTGAAACGTCAAGACACTAATTAATGAAACCAGTTCAAGACGCATTATTCTTATCATTCTTTACGAGCGCAGTAATGGTAAGGTATCTAATTACTTATTTATTTAGTATTCCATAACTTAGTAACAGAGATGGTCAAACTAAAGTGGTAGAGACATGGCAGAATTCCTACAATGAAGCGGGACATTGAACTGTTCACCCGTGAGAGGGCGATCAACAAAAGAGGGCGGGCGGCCCGTTGAGGGAGTTTACAGAAGAAAAGACTTAGCCATGTTTATGCAGCACTGCACGTGGAGATGTGGTCTCCAAAATCGCGCAGATTACATAGGCCTACATGTATATAAACCATAGACTGTAAACCTGCAGCGGAAACCCCTCTTGTCTGTCAGTGAGTGTGATTATTTTATAAAAGTAACGAAGTAACGCGTGTCGGGGCAATGTTAGTAACTGTAGTGTGATTACTGAATTGTAAAAGTATGCGTTACACTACTCCGTTACCAGTGTTGGGAAAGTTCACGTTCTACATGAACTAGTTCAGTTCACAGTTCACAAATTTGAAAATGAACTAGTTCAGTTCATAGTTCATAATTAAACATTTTGAACTAAAGTTCATGGTTTCAAAAATGAACTAATTTATAGTTTATAGTTATTTTTTCAATACGTTGCTGCGAGCTATTATTTGTCTCCTGTACGATGTTAATGGGATTTGGGTGGTAGTGGATCTGTTTTGGCTCTCTTTTTTATTCGCCACTCGCACATACCGTGAAATGCTAGTCGTTGTACTTATTCTCAATGTGCCGTTTAAGGTTTGTTGTCGACGTCGTCGATGTACGGACTTGCTTTTTCAAACCGGGCGGACACAGTTTACAAGCAAACGTTTGATTTTTTCTGTCTGAGTCAGTACTGACTTTAAAGGGATAGTGGAAATCCGGAGATTTTGGGTTTAACTTATGTATTTTTATTAAAAATAAGCATAATAAACAATTTTTTTTTATTTCATGCGCCTAGTTTCATTTTATTTTCAATTTTATTGCTCCCGACCACGCCCTCTCAATGAAACGAAATACTTCGGGAATCTTCGGGTGATGACGAAAACAAAGGAAGACGGGCACAAACATTGGGACGAGGCACGAGTATTTTATTATGTTTTCTGGCTGATTTAATGCATCATTAGCCTGTACAACACCATTTATTGCCTGTCGATTAGGCGACCGGAGGCCTCGTCATCCGATAATCCGGTACACAGTGTCGAATATGTACACTACAGTCATCATATAGACATGATAGACTAACAGTACTGTGAGTACAGCCTACACTTGACAGGCAGCCTGGCTAGCCTAGGATTAGGACCATACTACGTCAAAAGACCGATTGGCTCTAGCTGTATATCATGCTAGTATACAATTCATTTAAATGTATTCATGTAATTAATGCCATAAGGCTGTTACATATACAATAATAAATGTGACAAGATAATTTATGTGAACCTGACCCTGGTATGTTATGAAATGTACCCTACATGCAGTCATCCTCGGGCATAGCCATAGGCCTACAGTGCATGCATGCCAACTTTTGCAATATATAATATAGTGCCTCGCGTGAGCTATGCTTAGAGACCTACCAGTCAAGATTATTTGTGCGTAGGGGTGCATCATCTGGCGCCTGGTCCTGGTCATCCTCGCCATTGCCCATGCCGTGAACTAACTCCATCACCTCGGGCTCGAACAAATAAGGATGTAATGGTCCATCGTCTGGCTCAATATTCTCACCATCGTCGCTTACTGAACCGGATTCAGATTCAGTTCCTAAAACTACATTTTCGCAGGAAAGCAGAGAGGATGTTTCTGACTCGCTATCATCACTGGATACCTCGTACAATCCTTCTTCTTTGTCTGGTATATTTGCCCTTCCACGTTCATTCTGCATAGACGCCGTGGTTTGTTATTGTTTCGTCTTCCTGAGTTTTCCTCACTTCCGGTTTGGCTGAATCGATCATTTCGTTTCTAAAAAAGTTCGGGGAAGCTGCAATAAAGTGCTTCTAACATGCGTAAGGCAATTATTATATTTTTTTAATCAGGTGTGATTGTTTTGGTACATAATTATGCTTGTATATAAGTTAAAACGAAACTATTCGGGGTTCAATTTGCACTATCCCTTTAACGTAAAACTCTTTTAAATGCTCATACGCCGACGCCGTAGAGCAGGGGTGGGGAAATGTTTTACTCTCAAGGGCCATTTAAATTTTTACAATATCCTCAGAGGGCCGTACAAGTTATTGACCTCTGCTTAAAAAAACTAAAATCACAGCCATTCATTTCATTCTGTGCAAAGAAAAAGCAACCTCTTAATCCAGATATCTCACCATGACTCGCGTATGCATGCACGTGCAGGGTGTGGCGTGCTCCCTGGGAAGATTTTTTTTTAAATGTTGAAGTTAAAAGCATCAATCTGGTGCACTTTGAGAGCAACATGAAGAGATCTATGGACACATCTCTCAACACCCAAACACAACTGTAAGCAGATTTTCTTTTAATTCATGGATATTTGACAAATCACTCCCTTTCAAACTGTATTCTTCTTTATTAATAACTGTCATATAGTATTTTATACCTGTTTACTTTATTCTCTTATGTTTTTTATAACTATAATGATCATATAAAGATGTGCCTTTACCTCACTGGTTGTAGAAAAAGCTTCTTATATTTGTTAGCATAGCTAGCTAACCAGATGCTAATGATAACACAGTTATTGACTGTCTGATCAGAATGACAGATGAGCAGATCGACACTGGGCTTTCAACTAAAGACACAGACACGCAGAAACTGCGGCATGTGTATGGACTTATCGGTACTGCAATTTCTGAAGTGCTGGAGTGGCGTTCTGGTACTCTCCGTCAGAACTGCACCCCTGTCAGTCGAGACATATACCACGTGATGACACGTTAGGTTCGTGTTGTGTTCAATGACCCTGACCTTGGCCAGGAAAAACAGGCACTCGCTTGTTTAATTTTTTTTCGGTCTAGATTACTTTAATTATGTGTGTGTTTATAAATTACCTCGAGGGCTGTACCAAATTGTCTCGCGGGCCGTATACGGCCCGGAGGCCGGAGGTTCCCCACCCCTGCCGTAGAGTCTCACTCTGAGCGAGTGCTGCTCCAGCTGCTCTCGGCTTCGTCTATACTAATTCATTCATTCATTCAATGCTCGCCGGTTCCGCGGTTCCACATTGTTTGTTGTGAGGAGTCTGATATATTTAGTATATTTATATTTTAGTGCGACAGCCAGGGGTGACAGGCGCGTACGCGTCACAGGCAGCTTGCTGTTGCCAGATTGGGTGGTTTTCCGCATTATTTTGAAGCCTGTTTACGGTGTGTTTTAACTGGGTTTTCGGCTGAAAGGCATATGAAATCTGGCACACTTTTGAACGCCGTTATAATACAGTGCTGAGAATGAACGCACTTTTGAACGCCGTTATACAGCGCTGAGAATGAACGCGTTCTCAATTACGTTCATCTAGCGGAAATACAGTACGTTCAGTTCACGTTCGGCCCAAAATATGAACGCGTTCATGAACGATCGTTCATTGAACGTGTTCAGGTACATCACTGTCCGTTACCGACAAAAGTAATAATATTACAGTAACGCGTCACACCCAACTCTGGATTTGGGTAAAGAGGAAAAGAGAGAGGGTTGTGTTTTCTGACACTTGGTGAGTTCCCTGATACACCGGGGACACATATTGATGTATAAAAGACGTACAAGAGTGCATTTTGCATGATAGGTCCCCTTAAAATGAATTACATAACATTGGTGACACGTGCACTTTGTGAAGTCACATGAGCTAGCTAACCTATTACAAATAACTTTGGGGAACTTATCAATCAGGCCAAGCTAGTAAGCTAGATCCCCAGCTTACATATTGTTATTATAGTTGAGTATAGTTTGGGACATCAAAAAGTTTTCTTTACACATGACATTTAATTAAGCCCTGAGCCTGTTTTTCATGTCTCAGGCTCGAAAATGACATTCCCAGAACAAATGACCATATCTTCCCTTCTAAAAGGGCTATATTAATAGATGATAAACCTGTGAGTTGGATGTAGAAAAGTCAGAATCAATATAGATGTTTTTTGTCTTAAAGAAAATTCAGATTGAACATAGTAAAAAACTGTAAATTATAGTGTCCGTCCAAAGATTCTTTTTTACTTACAGTGACAACTACCCTTGGATGATAGTACGGTAGACTAAAAGCTTTAGGAATCTAAAGTACAACATATAATAAGTACTCTGTATCAAGATTGATGCAAAACAAGTGACATTTGACCTTTTTAGAGAGGTTTAGCAAAATAAACTCCACCTCTGAGGTGATTTGGGTTGAAATGGGGGTTTTACCGTTTCTCTGGAACCCATTGGTCGATTTTGGTGATTGACATCTCTTTCTGACCGTCAGAGCCAATATTATCGAAGGGGAATTTCCCCACACACATACACACATGGTAAAAAAAGGAGGGGGCTTTGCTTATGCAGGTTTGCATCAGAGTGAACCTATCTCTCGCTCTGACATCTGGAAAAGGGAAAAGCAGGTTTATTGCTTATGGATTATCAGAAAATTATTTCAAAGGGACACAGACTCATTGGATTAACCTATGGATTAACTTCAGCAGCGTTGTTATCGTTTTAATGCCATTGAAGACCACTTTTGATGTTTTTGTTTATAAAGTCGCAAGTTCTTATCATATAGTGATAATGTATGTCCCCATCAATTCTGTGTCATCTCACAATGCGAATCGATGTGTTAGCATTTTTCGCACGTTGCTAATTCAGAGGCTCAGCGTTAGCATTGTGGGTTTAAAGATCAGTTTGATGAGTTTCTTCCTGTTACATGGATATAAAACATTCATAATTTATTAAATGTTAAGATGCCCTCAGACACTGTTTCCTGCAAGATATTGCGGGAGGGCCCCGGTACCGGGGTCTCTCGGGCTTAACAGGTTAAGGCCACCATTATCATTATTGTAGGACCAGTTAATTAGCAACTCGATTTTGTTCAATTATAGAAAGGAGTCAAAATGTTATTATTTTTATAGATACATCTGTTTATAACTTTGTTTTTTTTAAATCTTATTTCCTAACTATTTAATTCCCTGTTAACACTAGAACCGCCAACGGGTACATTTTACCCCCAGCTGTTTTTTGATTGTATGTAACCTTTTTTCAATAAAATATTCAAGTCTCCCAGCCCGTGATTTTTCCTGAAAGTGTGTTATGTAGCATCCTCTGTTGTTAGAAATTGTCAATATGAATTCAAAAAGAAAAATTGCCATTTATACTAGGGATGTAACGATAAAACGAATATCGCGGTAAATAAATGTCTCAATACCGTCATGAGACTGATAAAATCTACCGCTATTTATTAAAACATTTTAAATATTTTTTTCTTTTTAAATACTTTTTTTTTAAACCTTTATTCAACCAGATGGTCCCACTGAGATCATCAATCTCTTTTTCAAGGGAGAACTGTCCAACATGGCAGCAAGTAGGTTACAACATGAACATAGAACAACAGATAACACAAAAGGACATCATATTTACAGGGCTACATGTACATACCTCGAGACATTGACAAATACCAACAGTATATGTATATCTCGCCCTGTCAATAAGCCTCACATTCTTGGCAAAAACTGTATTGTTTTTGAAGTGGTGGAGAGACAATGCACAGTTTTACCCACTGCTGTTACCCATGGCCAAAGCATATCTCTCTCTCCCAGCAACATCAGTACCAAACAAGAGAGTTTTTTCCACAGCAGGGGATATTGTAAACGTCCAAACATCCCAGCTTCTACCTGGAAATTTGGACATGCTCATATTCCTAAAAGATAACCTTGATGACGCTGAGTGAGTGAGTTAGTGAGTTAGAGTTGAGTTACTTGAAAAACTAAAGTGAAACTTGATTTATTCTATTGCAGGGTCTGATTATTATTATTGTTTTATTTCATATAGCACATTTATAAACGATTTTTGGTCGAGCCAAAGTGCTGTACATAAAATAAAAATAGCCTACAGTAGAGACACTTTAAAGCAAATACAACAGCACAGATTGTTCAGAATATCAGTATGACAATACGACATCCTCTGTCCTTAGACCCTCTGTCCTTAGACCCTCACATCGTACAAGGAAACCCACAGTTTAAAGGGAACATGGAGAAACCTCAGGGAGAGCAACAGAGGAGGATCCTCTCCCAGGACGGACAGACTGCAATTGATGCCGTGTGTAAATCCAAGAGATAATACATTTTATAGCATATAGACCGAATGTTAGGAAATGCATGTGTCTGTGATGAGAAGATGAATCCACGAGGATGTCAGCTTTTTTATTGCGATATTATCGTACCGTGAGTTTTTGGTATCGTGACATCCATAATTTATACCCATTAGCGCCAGCAGGTAATATTTACCTTACAGAAAATGCAGCGATTGACGCGCTATTGATTTTGCGCGTAAACATAAACATGACGTGTTGTTATACCAACACCTTTTGTCTACTTCGGTTCCTTATAGATAGAGAGATAGATTGAGAGAGAGATAGAGAGAGATAGAGAGATACATAGTTATAGATAGAGATATAGAGATAGATAGATAGAAAGAGATAGAGGGAGATAGATAGATAGTTATAGATAGATCGATAGATAGATAGTTATAGATAGATACATAGTTATAGATGGATAGATAGATAGTTAGATGGATAGATAGATAGATAGATAGATAGATAGATAGATAGATAGATAGATAGATAGATAGTAGATAGATAGATAGATAGATAGATAGATAGATAGATAGGGACTGAGTGATGTGTCCTGGGTTTGTTCTGCCTCTGATGGGTCATCTGACAGCGATCCTGAACCTCCGCGGAAAGTGAGGCCATCCCATCCTGACCCTCCGCTTGAAGATGGGCCTACTGATGTACCAGTCCATGCAGAAGGTAAGATACAAATAAATAGGGTTGATAGCTTATACAACATGGCTATTCCTCACTCACTTCAGTGTTCCTATCTGTCAAACACGCTCTGACACACACAGTGAAGCCACACATACACACACCATCGTGGGATAGAGTTGTGGCTGGCAGCTGATGTTGACACTAAACAAATGCTGAATGGCTTCCCGGGAAAAGATGCCAGCAGGCCAGCAACACAATGCATAGGAGAGAATATGGTGCTGAGGCTGGTGGAGCCCTTTGTTGGTAAGGGAAGACATGTAACCAAAGACTATTTCTTTACCTCCCTTCCTCTCGCCAAAGCGTTTCTCTCCAAAAACACCAGCATCGTGGGAACCATAAAACGCAAAGAGCGGGAGCTCTCTATGTATCAGTGTAAGGCTAGGAGAAACGTCAACTTTCTGAGCACGCAACACCAGCATGTGGCCATCTCCACAGAAAGGAAAGGAAAGCCAGAGACTGTGGACTACAACCATTCAAAAGTGGAGGTTGACGTGCTCGGCCAAATGGCTCGCCAATATTCGGTGAAAGGCATTATTGTTATTATTATTATTACTATCATTAGTATTTACAATACGTTTAATATGTTGGGTGTTCATATAATGTAATTGTTCAGTATTTGAGGGTCTGATTGCTAGTATCCTCTCACAGACCTGTGTATTTTGCTGTCCCTTCAAGTGTATAGATTTCGACCGCTGTTTGCAAATTGATTGGCATATTTTCATTGGGTAAAAAATGTACTTTGAATAAGAAGCTTTTATTTTCGATAAACATTTTCATTTTGACTTTTAAAGTTTTGTATGTGTAATTATTTGGATGCACGCACGTCCTAAACAAACAAGCAGGAAGAACACCTTAGATTCTATTCCATTATTAGTATTGTTATTGTTATTATTATTATTATTATTATTTTGTAGGCCTAGAAAACACTGCATTGGTCAATCCTTTTACTAAATCCTCTGTTTCTCTCAGGTGCCACGCGTATATGGCCCGTTGCTGTGTTCTACAATGTGCTGTACCGGAGCTGCATGAGCCAGAACATACCGAGAAGGGACTTCATGCTTCAGCGCTGAGTGGATGGCATCAAAAGTGCCACCACTTGCGGACGTGCCCTTCAGCGGTGCAGAAGAGCGCAGGAGAATGACCTGCATGGTGAAGCATGCATGCAAAATAAAACATTCTGCAAATGTGTCAAGTGTGGGGATGCTGTGTGTGGCAAACGCACAGCCAAGGTGCTGAATGTTTGCACAAATTGTGTTTGAGTGTTTGTGAAGCGTTAACCGATGTGTTGTAATTGGTTATTTTTCTTCTTCTCTGATGCTTTGCGTTATTTTGATATGTTCTGTGTTATGTGCTGTTCAATTCTATAAAAAATACATTATTAGATTATATTATTGTCATGTTGTTGTTTTTTTACGAGTAGAAGGCTATTAACCTGTTAAGCCCAACTGCCCGACAGCAGCTTCTTGTAAGAAACAGCGTCCCAGGGCTTCTTAACATTTTTCAACCTATTAATGATGCGAAACACAAGTCTAAAGCCAAGCGTGTAAATCAGCAATAAGCGAAAAAGCGATATTTTATATTTCATGCTATCTGCACAAACTACACTGAACAAAAATATAAATGCAACACTTTTGTTTTTGCTCCTATTCTTCATGAGATGAACTCAAAGATCTAAAACATTTTCTATATACACAAAATAACCATTTCTCTCAAATATTGTTCACAAATCTGAAAAACATCTGTGATAGTGGGGTTATGGTAAGGGCAGGCGTATGTTATGGACGACGAACACAGGCCACTCGATTCACAACATCACCCTAACCCTACCCCTACCCCTACCCCTCACACCAGATACTGACTGGTTTTCGGCCCCCCCCCCAAGACCCCCCCAATTAAAGCAAAACTGCACGTTTCAGAGTGGCCTTTTATTGTGGCCAGCCTAAGGCACACCTGTGCAATAATCATGCTGTCTAATCAGCATCTTGATATGCCACACCTGTGAGGTGGGATGGATTATCTCGGCAAAGGAGAAGTGCTCACTATCACAGATTCTTTCAGATTTGTGAACAATATTTGAGAGAAATTGTTATGTTGTGTTTATAGAAAATGTTTTAGATCTTTGAGTTCATCTCATGAAAAATGGGAGCAAAAACAAAAGTGTTGCGTTTATATTTTTGTTCAGTGTATATATCTTATGAAAGTTGAGAGTCCACAGATTATATTCATATACATGTCATCACTGTGCGATCAAAACTCACTGTTCTTGTACGATAAATAGAAGAACAATATAAAGAGTTATTGTAACTCTTTATTATCAGGGAGTACCAAGAAGTCAGTCAAGTGGCTTCAGCTGATTCAAAATGCTGCGGCTCGTGTACTAACCAGAGTTAGGAAAAGGGACCACATTACTCCTGTTCTGGCTGCCTTACACTGGCTCCCTATAGAACACAGGATAGAATTTAAAATTCTTCTTCTCGCCTACAAAGCCCTTAATGGGCAGGCGCCATCTTACCTTAAATAACTCATTATACCCTACTGTCCTACTAGGGCATTGCGTTCCAAGAATGCAGGGTTGTTGGTTGTTCCTAGAGTCTCTAAAAGTACAATGGGAGCCAGAGCCTTTTCTTATCAAGCTCCACATTTGTGGAATCAGCTTCCAGTTTGTGCTCGGGCGGCAGACACCCTATCCGTTTTTAAGAGTGCGCTTAAGACCTTCCTTTTTGATAAAGCTTATAATGATAAAATAAAATAATCTAATAAGAGTGCATTGACGTAGATATGTTGTGCCTCTTCACCTATACATTTGAGTTCTTACTCTTTGTCCTTACTGATGGTATGTCATTTGGTGGTGTGTGTAGACGGTGGAAGCAGGGAGCGGCATAGACGTGCCTTGATCCCTGCCGAGTTGACGCACAACTGTTTATTGGTGTCAGTGCCAGAAACACTTTTTAGGAGCAATGCGCTCATGGTATAGATGTGGCGCATACATCTTAATTCCTACTCTTTTCCCTCACCTTATCCTAAGGGAGTGCATTCACGCAGACACGTTAGTTTGGACTATCGGGGGACACCTTACTTCTTCCTTCAGTCTGTCTGTACCTGTGTTCTCTCATGTTCCCAATAACCCAGCCTCCCCCAAAACTCTTTCTGGTGTCTATCTACGCCGGGATCCTGAGTCGAGGCTGATCCTGTTGCTGCGGTCCTGAGTCCTGGACCCTGAATCATGTGTCCTGGATCCTTAGTCCTGAGTCCTGGATCCTGTGTCCTGGATCCTGAGTACTGGATCTGAGTCCTGGACTTCGAGGCGTGGCTGAACCTGTCTCTGCGGTCCTGCCTGACTCTCATCATACTACTTCCCTGAAGGCTCCCACAGGATTGTAGCTGACATCCTCGTGGATTCATCTTCTCATTACAGACACATGCATTTCCTAACATTCGGTCTATATGCTGTAAAATGTATTATCTCTTGGATTTACATTCGGCATCTATTGCAGTCTGTCCGTCCTGGAGAGGGATCCCTCTTCTGCTGCTCTCCCTGAGGTTTCTCCCATGTTCCCTTTAAACTGTGGGTTTTCTCTGGAAGTGTTTCCTTGTACGATGTGAGGGTCTAAGCACAGAGGATCTAAGGACAGAGGGTCTGAGGACAGAGGGTCTAAGGACAGAGGGTGCCGTATTGTCATACTGATATTCTGTACAAACTGTGAAGTCCACTGAGACAAATGTAACATTTGTGATATTGGGCTATATAAATAAACATTGATTGATTGAACATTGTACCTTGAAAATCAATGCATTCTAATAGCAGGTCAATTTTACCCATTGGCGGTTTTAGGTATACAGTGACCCCTGGCGGTTCTAGTGTTAAACGCTGCAGATCCATCCGAGTGCTCCACTTGTTTCTGGCCTCTGAAGGAGATCTAATGTTGTCACTGAATCAATTGGCGCGTTCACACTGGAGTACTTTTCCCACAATAGTTCATCAGAACTCAGATATATTTGCGTTCACACCAAAAAGCCCCCTGAACTAAATGAGTTCATCAGAACCCTTTTTACCCCCTTTCCCGTCCCTGCTAGAGAGCAGGTACTTTCCATCCATCCATCCATCCATCTTCTCCCGCTTATCCGTGGTCGGGTCGCGGGGGTAGCAGTTCCAGCAGAGAGCCCCAAACTTTCTTTTCCCTGGGCGACATCAACCAGCTCTGACTGGGGGATCCCAAGGCGCTCCCAGGCCAGCGAAGAGATATAATCCCTCCACCTGGTCCTAGGTCTACCCCTCAGTCTCTTCCCAGCTGGACGTGCCTGGAACACCTCCCTAGGGAGGCGCCCAGGTGGCATCCTAACTAGGTGCCCGAACCACCTCAACTGGCTCCTTTCGACGTGAAGGAGGAGCGGTTCAACTCCGAGTCCTTTCCTGATGACCGAACTTCTCACCTTATCTCTAAGGGAGACACCAGCCACCCAGTGGAGGAAACCCATCTCGGCCGCTTGTATCCGCGATCTCGTTCTTTCGGTCATGACCCATCCTTCATGACCATAGGTGAGGGTAGGAACGAAAATGGCCCGGTAGACAGAGAGCTTTGCCTTCCGGCTCAGCTCCCTTTTCGTCACAACGGTGCGGTAAAGCGACTGCAATACCGCTCCCGCTGCTCCGATCCTCCGGCCCATCTCACGCTCCATTGATCCCTCACTCGAGAACAAGACCCCGAGATACTTGAACTCCTTCACTTGGGGTAAGGACTCATTCCCTACTTGGAGTGGACAGTCCATCGGTTTCCTGCTGAGAACCATGGCCTCAGATTTGGAGGTGCTGATCCTCATCCCAGCCGCTTCACACTCTGTTGCGAACCGATCCAGTAAGTGCTGAAGGTCGCAGACCGATGAAGCTATCAGAACCACATCATCTGCAAAAAGCAGTGGTGCAATCCTTAGTCCACAAAACTGCAGATCCCCTCCCCCATGACTACGCCTCGAAATCCGATCCATGTATCTTACAAACAGGATTGGTGACAAAGCGCAGCCCTGGCGGAGGCCAACCCTCACCGGAAATGGGTCCGACTTACTGCCGAGGACCCGGACACAGCTCTCGCTTTGGGAGTACAGAGATTGGATGGCCCTGAGTTGAGACCCCCTCACCCCATACTCCCGCAGCACCTCCCACAGTAACTCCCTGGGAACTCGGTCATACGCCTTCTCCAAGTCTACAAAACACATGTAGACCGGATAAGCGTACTCCCAGGCCCCCTCCAGGATCCTTGCGAGAGTAAAAAGCTGATCCGTCGTTCCACGACCAGGACGGAATCCGCATTGTTCCTCCTCAATCTGAGGTTCGACAATCGGCCTGACCCTCCTTTCGAGTACCTTGGAGTAAACTTTCCCGGGGAGGCTGAGTAGTGTGATGCCTCTGTAATTGGCACACACCCTCTGATCCCCCTTTTTGAAAAGGGGGACCACCACCCCGGTCTGCCACTCCTTCGGTACTGTTTCCGACTTCCACGCAACGTTGATGAGACGTGTCAACCATGACAGTCCCTCAACACCCAGAGCCTTCAGCATTTCCGGGCGGATCTCATCCACCCCCGGGGCTTTGCCACTGTGGAGTTGTTTGACGACCTCAGTGACCTCCCCCCGGGAGATTGGTGTTGATCCCCCGTCATACTCCAGCTCTGCCTCTAACATAGAGGGCGGAGTTGTCGGGTTCAGGAGTTCCTCAAAGTGTTCCTTCCAACGCCCCAACACTCCATCAGTTGAGGTCAACAACGTCCCATCCTTACTGTACACAGCTTGGATGGTTCCCTGCTTCCCCCTCCTGAGGTGTCGGACAGTTTTCCAGAAAAACTTTGGTGCCGCCCGAAAGTCCTTCTCCATGTCTTCTCTGAACTTCTCCCACACCCGCTGCTTTGCCTCGGCCACGGATGAGGCTGCTGCCCTTCGGGCCTGTCGGTACCTTGCAACTGCCTCGGGAGTCCCCCGGGATAACAAATCCCTGAAGGCCTCCTTCTTCAGTCAGATGACTTCCCTGACCGCTGGTGTCCACCAGGAGGTTCGAGTGTTACCGCCCCTTGAGGCACCTAGGACCTTGAGACCACAGCTCCCCGCCGCGGCTTCGGCAATAGAGGCTTTGAACACCGACCACTCTGGTTCAATGTCCCCAACCTCCACAGGAATGCCCGAAAAGCTCCGCCGGAGGTGTGAGTTGAAGGCCTCCTGAACTTGGGCCTCCTCCAGACGTTCCCAGTTCACCCGAACTACACGTTTGGGCTTACCAGGTCTGTCCAGAGGCTTCCCCCGCCACTCGACCCAACTCACCACCAGATGGTGATCAGTTGACAACTCCGCCCCTCTCTTTACCCGAGTGTCCAAAACATACGGCCTCAGGTCCGATGATACGATAACGAAATCGATCATGGACCTTCTGCCTAAGGTGCTCTGGTACCACGTACACTTATGAGCATCCTTATGTTCGAACATGGTGTTTGTTATGGCCAATCCATGATTAGCACAGAAGTCCAGTAACAAACCACCACTCCGGTTCAGAGCAGGTACTTTCGTGGGAGAAAAAGGTTCCTGAGTCTGATTGGCTGGGCGGATTGCAAACCACGCCCCGTAAAACTCCCAAAACGTTTTGTGAAGCCGCCATTTTATTATCCTCGCATTGCATTATTAGCATTAGCATTAGCCCAGCACAGAAATGCAGAGAGACTAACTTATGGCAATGCAAAATAAAACATGGGAGCGGTGGAGATGAGGAGGTGTCGGCGTTCTGACGATTTACTCGGAAGGCTTCAGTAGAAGCTGCTGGGACTCCCAGCAGCTTCTACTGAAGCCTTCCCCAACTCCGGGGACTTCCGGTTGGGGACTTCCGGTCGGGGACTTCCGGTCGGGGACTTCCGGTCGGGGACTTCCGGTCGGGGACTTTCGGCGGCAGTATACGCCGTGAAGTTGTTTGCGGCCTGCCAGTAAACCCAAAGCAGAAGAAGAAGTGACGTCAGCGACTTAATTTGCCTAATCCTCCCCCAGGGACTCAAATTCCGGTGTGAACGCGATCTGCTTTAGTTCATCACAACTAAAAGAGTTCTCATGAACTGAGTTTTCATGAACTATTGATGGAAAAGAACTTGGTGTGAACTCACCCACACACAGACATCTCAAGCTCCATTTGTTTTGCCTATAGTGCTTGTTTCGGTGAATTCGCACCAGGAAAAGTCATGCTGGATTAGTTACAAATACAAGCAGTTATTATTTTCACAACAATCAGTATTAGTGTTGATCGCTGAAACATATGTATTAACAGTAACAGATTTATGAAAATGTATCTTTCAACAAATAGGAGAAATGGCTACCGCCAAAGCTGTGCTGATACATCAGTATGCTAATATTCCTGGCGCATTCCAGTTACATGTGAATGATGTGAATCTGTGAGAAAGAGATGCAGCTGTTGTTCATACATGTGGAGCAATGGGCTGACAGGCCTGCAATTCAATGCACAGACATGATATGACAAGAGTTAGCATGGCTGCTAACAGTATAATGATGTGGTAACACTTGATTACCGAGGTAATGGTAACTTATGGTTTATCAAACTCAAGTTATAAGTTATGTAACAGTAAACATTAACAAGCAATGACATGTTACATTATTATTGTAAATAAGTTATTCGTTATGTTAAATATATTTCATTTGATGGTGCACTCATTATAACATTGTATGAACTATGTTTATGATTGCCAAATGATTTGCAAACCTTTTATTATTTTGTTGTAAAATATATGTCAATGGTTAAAAATGTTACTGTAAATAAAGTTGCAAATGATGATAATGACACCTTGCCTGATGGTTAATAAATACTTTGGAAGAATAGTTATTATTTTGTCACTGGTTAATATTTTCTTTTTATAAAAGTGTACATGGATGGCTAGGCATACACACTGCATTACTGTGAAGGTACATCTTTTATTCCCTCCACTGAACAATGGAAACTGCCTTTCGTTATGGATAACATGCTGGATAACATGTTGTGTAAGTAAACATGTTGTGTAAGTAAACATGTTGTGTTATAGACATTGAATATTGTCTGTCTGAATATTGACTTATAAAAGTGAATGAGTCCGCAAAGTGATGACATGGGTGAACCAGGCGATGGAGGAAACAATGGCTGAACAATTCGTTATTCATCCGTTCATCTCTATCTCATTGTACCCAGACCCCCACCACGTCAATCGGACTCTTACCATGGGAGCTGGCTACGGGCATAGCCGCTACGGATGTAGAGTGGGATAAAGTCTGACAATATTCTATGGGTGTTTTGATAAATAAAAGGTGCTTCATTCGTGTAATAATTGCAGTGTGCTTACCTGGAATAGAGATAACTGACCGTACTATTGTCATTACAAGAATAGCTGCTTGTGGCTTTTTCTTTGTATACAGTTCAATACATGAATCTAATTTCTGCAGGTCTAAACACTCAAATACAAAAAGGAGGGAAGGAACAAATATACCTTGATTGATGTGATCCAAGCACACTGCAAATGTACACATTAATATAACATGTTGGTGCACTTCTCTGCTGCCTGCTTTAGGGCGATCAAATGAAAGTGGGACTCAACCACTGCACTGAAAATAGACAGACACACTAATTATAAGGTAAGTGATCATTGGGCAGGTAAAGTAATGCAAGAGCCCCGTTGATAATATGGGCTTTTCTTGTGTGGACTAGATTATGTTCAGAATCATGTTTGAAGATTGAGATTTGAAAGGACACAGTTGGATGTGCTCAGCTTGAACAGTATGTCTCATCGCGTCAGTCAAACAGCAAATAGCTTTATCATGAACATAGCATAAGACATTTCTACAGGATTATGCATTTTATTAAATTCCTCTGATCAACTTTATTTAGTGTTGACCCGGAGGGTAAGTTCAAAAGGTCTCCCTTGCCATTGGATTTCTAAATATACATAAAAAAGTAAGTTATTAAACAAACACATGTTGATGATACTCTGATGTTTCTTTCTGCAGGAGAATCGACACGTTCTTACCCACAGTATGATTTTTAAGCGTAAAGTAATACAGCTAATGTTTGCCATAAAGGGACGACACCCCACCGCTAAGCTAGGCTCAGCGTGATGCCGTTAGGTCGTCTCGTTTGTCATGTGTTAGCAGCTGCTGTTTTTACGACACACGAGCGTCTGACATTCAGGTATTTACTGACATAGTTTATGACTGGGAACAAGACGTGAGCATCTTTTCAGCTCGTGGTACACACAGATCTAACGGCATGCTACCTTCCAAAGCAGGCTCAACAAACCAGACGAAGAAACTAGAAGTGGTATTTTGTGGGTTCTCGAACTAATTACTGCAAGACTCTATAAACACTATATATTTAATACATATCGTTTTTTAGATGTACTTTTGAATGAACATTGTATTTTGGGCCCTGAAACTTGCAGCTACCTCTGCGAATATAAAGGTATGACATGCAACTATTAGGACACCATTTCATCGTGTCCAAATGTTGTGATGCCACTTAAACAACCAACAATATGTGAACACAACTAGTGGAAAGACAAACAAGTATTGGTATTGGGACGTGGTTGACCCGGATGTTTTAGAGAGTTGATGTTGATGAAGAGAAGGCCTGAAGGGGGGATGAATGGAATTGGCGTCCTTCTCCTTTGATTGCCACCTTGTACCTTGAAAATGTCCTCCAGAAAACAAGGTTAGTTAGACACAACACAAAAAGACAGCTTCACTGAAGGTCTGAGCAATTTGAATAAATTAGAGACTTGTTATCAAATAAAACATCGACGATAGATCCAAAAAAATCTTCCAAAAACAAATTCCAATGTGCCAAAAACAGAGGGGACATTTACCACAAGATGTCAAGAACTGGCGGGGGGTGGCACTATTTCTGATAAATGTACATGCAATACGCAAATAGTGTTGTAATTTGAAGAAAGAAATGCATGTATTTTCAATCTCAATATTTGATGTTCTGTACTTTAGTATTCTAACATACTTGATCTGATACTGTCCACATGATGTTATGTTATTTAGAGTGTTTGCAGTTGGACAGTGGCTGGTCCTTTTTCTCGCGCATGTTAGTAGTATAAGCTGATTGTTGTGAACGCATTGATAATGAATGTTAAAGGAAGGACAGAAACGTCCACGGTGATGCTTTACTGTGCACCAAAAGAGCGTGTGTGAAAAGAAAGATAAAGTGAACATAGTTGGACATCTGACAGAACTGTTGCGTTTGCATCATGTCAACACTGGTGATTACTCATTGTATTTGACAACTCCTCCTTTAAGCAGGCCGAGGATAAAGGCAAGCATCACTTTATTTGTATTTTACTTGATATTGTTTCTCAAACACAAACAACAGCAGGTCTATATCGCACTTTGGCCAACAAGAAAATACAAAATGTCTTCTTTTTATCATGTGGTAGCTTTATGTACACATTCACACGATCACCTGTTCTGTATAATGAAATATAATGCAACTGCATGAACAGATACCATGTCAACAAAATCTGCAGTTCAATTGAGCCCTCCTGTCGTGTTCGGGGCCATGCTGTCCAGTTGACTGCGTTCACTAATCATAAATATGTGTTTTTCATTTGATTGCTTCAAGGCCTGATGCTATCCTCCAAAGTAGATACTTGAACATATCAAATACTGATCAGCACTTTCATTGGATTTGGAGTGGTTTAGTTTAGTACAATGACCCCCATAGGAAACGCATGGGAGACCCGAGATGACGTTCATCTATCAGACACACACACACACACACACACACACGCACACACACACACACACACACACACACACACACACACACACACATGGACCACCATGTTCATTTTGGAATAGCTTTCAGTGTACTGTATTCTTTGTGTATCCACGCAGCCTCATGTCCACCTGAGACATCGTCACAGCTTACACGTGACTTAAATAACATGTGGTGAAGATCCATGGTGTGTGTGTTAATGTAGAGCAGCTAAAACAGACCGGTCACATCTGACCAGGAACACCAAAGTCAGGGGGAGAAACAAACACGACAGGAGGGGTAAAAATGAACGACTGAAAGACAGAGAGAAAAAGACAAGAGAGTTCAAGAAGAGGTTAGGGGGATCATGGGAGTGAGATGAAGAGAAGACCAGAGAAGAGGACACGATGAGAACAGAAAGGAAATGGAAGATGAAATGTAATTAAGCAGTGAGTGAGCAGACATAACGACAGAGACGTGTTGATGGGTGGAGACAAGCAGAGATATAGAGGCAGGGAAGCAGTGCAGCGTGGGTAATCTGTCGGCAGAGAGAGGGAGCGGGGAGCAGAAGGCTCCTAAATGTTGGATGAGAGGAGTATACATGGCACTGCGACTCACTGGAGCTGCCCCAGCACTTGTGAGGGCAAGTGCCTTACACACACACACACACACACACACACACACACACACACACACACACACACACACACACACACACACACACACACACACACACACACACACACACACACACACACACACACACACACACATTAATTCATGTCTCTTTCATAAGACCCTGCATGTTTTTACACAGACTTTTAAAGTATTTACACAAAGGACTTGTGCACGTTAATATGAATTTAAAATCCTTGTTATCTGTACTTGCACTCATTGTCTGTAGTATATTTCTATATCTTCCTTTACCTTAGTGAGATGTGTTATTATGTTATTATGTTATTATTATGTGTTCAATGAATTCAGTATTTTCTTCATATTGTGTATTATTGAGATACTCTCGTGATATATGTATTTTCTATTTGAACTCATGTAATGCTTGAACACACTGCAGCTGGGACAACATACTTACTCAATTTGAGA
Source organism: Champsocephalus esox (assembly GCA_036324585.1). Taxonomy (NCBI): domain Eukaryota; kingdom Metazoa; phylum Chordata; class Actinopteri; order Perciformes; family Channichthyidae; genus Champsocephalus; species Champsocephalus esox. Next base: position 47,499,420 of record CM070480.1, on the reverse strand, counting down.
TGAATAAAGTATCTATCCATCCATCCTTCTATCTATCCATCCTTCTATCTATCCATCCTTCTATCTATCCATCCTTCTATCCATCCATCCTTCTATCTATCCATCCATTCTTCTATCTATCCATCCTTCAATCCATCCATCCTTCTATCTATCCATCCTTCTATCCATCCATCCTTCTATCTATCCATCCATTCTTCTATCTATCCATCCTTCTATCTATCCATCCTTCTATCCATCTATCTGTCTATCTTTCCATCCATCCTTCTATCCATCCATTCTTCTATCTATCCATCCTTCTATCTATCCATCCTTCTATCCATCTATCTGTCTATCTTTCCATCCATCCTTCTATCCATCCATTCTTCTATCTATCCATCCTTCTATCTATCCATCCTTCTATCCGTCCATCCTTCTATCTATCCATCCTTCTATCCATCCATTCTTCTATCTATCCATCCATTCTTCTATCCATCCATTCTTCTATCCATCCATCCTTCTATCCATCCATTCTTCTATCTATCCATCCATTCTTCTATCTATCCATCCATCCTTCTATCCATCCATCCTTCTATATAATTGAGCTCTGTTTTGGGAAAATCAAACGGGGAGGACAAAAAAAAGAAAAATCCAGATACGTTGCTCACATTATAAACAATGACTTGAATGCATTGTTATCCCAACACTCTGAGTGCTGGTGCTCCTCTGGCAGGAAGCAGCAGCTGCTATCACAAGTCATCTGGGGTAAAGGTGCAGGGAAATGAAACATGATGGATCGTGGTCATCGTGCAGCAGCATGTCCCTGCAGCTGTTTTCACTCAGTGCTTTTCCAGGAGCAAAGGTGAACCAGAGGAGGCAGAATGCTGATGCATGAGCGCTGTGAATATATATATATATATATATATATATATATATATATATATATGTATATGTAGAGCAGCGATGTCAATAGAGGACTGAAGTTGTGTTCTGTTCTCATACTAAATGTATATTTGCTTGGGGGGAAATGTAGCCATAACACATTTCTAAATATCCCTCTCCTCTGTTTGTATTAACGTGGAAGCATGTGGATGATGTGGTGATTGTGCACCACGTGCAGCTGCATGCACGTAGGTTGTTACTACGGTGCTGCATTTTAACACATCAGCATATCATCTGTCTTTATATAAGTACATATGAGTGTTGATAAATGTAGTGGAGTAGAAAGTATATTATACACCTCTGAAAGTGGAGTGGTAGTATACAGTAGCATTACCTGGAAATACTCAATATACAAACATGTCAACAAATATTTAGGTACAATACTTGAGTAGATGTACTTTGTTACTTTCCACCACTGCTACAAGCTATGCAAAATGATTCCTCTAACACAGATCTCCATATTATCAGTCTTACTTTTTACTTTCAGCCTATGCTGCTTTTTTCTGAATATTCTTGTATTGATCAGTCCCATTTTCATAAAAGCACATGACTTAATTCCTGTAATTGTCCTTGAATGTATCTATCTACAGTTCAGCGGTGACTTCCTGCACATGCTGACGTGCCGTGCCCATGGGCCATGCATCTCTCCTCCCCCCTTTCTTGTGAACGCCGCACAGCAGACGAGTATAGTGCCTCTCTCCCCCTGAGTGGGCAGGTAAAATATTTATGAGAGTTTTCACCTCCGGCTGACCCCAGCGCAGCATTACAAGGGGCTTCTTGGAAATTTCCCAGGCAGAGATATAAAGTAGGAGAGTGATTACAGCGTCTGACAAGTTCAGGGCTTTTGACTGATACCGAATATGTTGAATATTTCGTAGGGTGGGAGTTTGATCCAAAGGTTCAGTATAGGCATCTAAACGTGTGCTGCTCCTCAGACTGCGCATGCATACGGGAAGCACAGATGCACTCATCTACGGTCATACATGCACAGGTTCTGTCTGCATCCATTGTATCTGTGTTCTGCATGTGTGCCTGCCTTTCTCACAGCCAGCCGAGCGTAGCTGTCAGCGCGCTAAGTGCTTTTTCTGCCATGTTTTCCCTTTTCCCATTCCCTTGTCAGTATCTCTCACGTCTCACACGCAGATGTTACTGTTCTATTGACAGGTGATCCTTTTGCACCCCAGAAGTTGTTTATCTGCTACTTACGTGATTGAGTAATAGCTGGGGAAGTGAAGGAATCCTGAACAGCTTAATTATGTGCTCTGTCACGTTGTTTGGGGAGAGTGAACCAAACGGAGTCTTCTTCTTCTTCACTCCATGTATTCTGTGTGCTATGGATGTGCTGGTAACCTACATGACCTGTATTAACTCAGACATGCACAGAATGTGAAACTATATCTGACATTGTCTCCAAACAGGCGGATAAAGCGTTATGCAGTTTTAAGTAACAACACCAACAGCCTTGATCTTTGGTCATGTCATGAGTGTTGTTTAGTTAGCCAGTGTGAAGTATGCTTGGATCAGATCCCTGGTTATTAAAAGTAAAGTATATAATCATGCTTCAAGGCAGCTTGGAGGGACACACTGATAAAGCTTTTACTCTCAATACAGTTCAACCCATCACTGTGGATACGTAGGTGTATTGTCCTGGTTCATCTTCTATTTTAGACATTACTTTTACCTTCAAACTAACAATTAATTATCGTGCAAGGACATGAGATACAAGGACCACAGACCAATGTGAATACACTACAGTGAAAGTGATCAGAATGTAACACAGAAGCTCATCTGTTGGTCATTAGTTTACAAAGATAACCTTTGTACCATGACTGAAGGTATTCTGCTGAGAGCAAGTCCAATCTTATGTTACTAGTTGACGGTCAGTTATGTGAGGGCAAAATGTAGCCGCCATATGTTCAGTAAGTGCCACATTGTCAACATAATGTTTAACTTTGGGTGGAAATGGTATAAAATATGTTAAACACATGCTCCAGATTGTCTGTGTGTTGCGAGTATTGGCCCCCAGGCACCGTGGGAAATATCTGATCAATTGTGTCTGTCGGTGCAATTGAAGCTAGCAACTATACATGTTGTATTTATTGGTATTCCCAAAAAGCACACAAAGTTCTGAATTGAAATTATTAGGAATACATTGATTTATAGTCTTGAAAATGATAGAAAGTATAGCTCTGGGGTCTGCAGGGACCCCACCTGCTCAAATAAAGCCTGATCCTTAACTTCAATGTCACCCTTCCATGTGTTTGAATTCTGACATGTTCAATGTAATTCCTTTCAGGGTCATCCTTACCATGACCATTGCAGAGCTGAAGGCATTGTACTATCTAACTGTGTTGTGTAGACTGCAGCACATGTTCAAACAACAACCAAAACATTTCAATGAGAATAAAACAAATACAAATACACTAAGTACGAGGGTTGCGCTTGACTAAAGATTGTTGTAGTCTACCAATAGTCGTCAGTTATTGTGATTAGTCGACTAATCGTCGCACGTTATGATATATTATGTTTCTTAATATTATTTATTAAAATTGTCTCCCAAAATGGCTTCAGTTTCGAGGGCTGAGAAAGAACATTATTATAACAGCATGGTACGTTGTGCTATATTACAACCTCATCATGAAATGAAAGCCTGAATGTATCGTTTACTGTCAGAAGGATTATATATTAAAGCTCTATATACTGTATGATGATACAAAGCTAGGCGACTGCTGCTGCTTTCCTGTGGTTATGAGAAAGAAACACGTGGTTGGGGATAACTAAGCTCCGTGTTTTGTTGTGATGCCGCCATTCGGGAAGATACTTTTTGCCTGCGGAGTTTGCCTGTCACCTTGTAGGGCTCGTCCTTAACAGGCTCAGACAAATCTACACTTTAGATTTCCTGCCTGACAAAATTACCTCAATGACCAATGAAGTCTGAGGGTCTCCGGCTGACGCGTCAAAGCACACGCAGCGGACAGACTGATAGACTAATGAACAAGTATCCGACTAAGGCTTTTTTTCACCGACTAATGTTAAGTCGACTACTTGGGGGCAGCCCTACAAAGTACCAGTCATTACATCAACAAAGAATAATGGGTCGTCTATCATGTATAATAGAATAGAATAGAATTGGGAGGGATGAACCCCTCTTTAATGGTCACACATGCAGAGCACACAGCACACAGTGACATGTGTTCTCTGCTTTTAGCCCATCCTAGTACCAGGAGTCTAGTACTAGGAGCAGTCAAAGCAGGCCCGACACTGATGACTCCGGCGATGCAGCCATGCCCACTTACCTGTACAATTGCCAATCGCCACTTTCATTGCGTTTTGAGTGGTTTAGTCAACTTTCTTACATCTGTGCTGTTCCCGTTAAAAAATGACCGCAAGAGGAAATGAATGGTTAACCCTAATCGACCACCATGTTCATTTTGAAATACATTTTCATTGTGTATTCTTTGTATATTCACTGCAGTTATTCATGTAAACCAGTATTGTGAGACATTGTGTACAGGTTAAAAGTGAGTTAAATACCATTTGGTGATGATTATTGGTTTTAAGCAAGAGCAGTTAAAAAAGACCACTCAATTTGAGCGCGAACACCAAAGTAAGGGGTGAGGGACGAACAGGGCAGGAGGGTTAGGCCCGCTGAATAACTGAATTCACCCTACTATTACCATACAAATGTACAAATCAATCACACCTTAGGACCAACGCCAACCAATGAACAGCTTCAGAGCTCCGGCTGGACCTTCTGAAGGTGCAGAGCGAGCAGCTAGCTCCTGTTGTAGCCGCTGGACGTCCACCAGCTACACATGTCAGGAAGCTAAACTGTAGAATGACTACAGCCACGTTTCAGCATGAAGATGGTCTGCAGGGTTCTGCCACAGTGGACAGTCAAATGCAAATATGTCAGAACTCAGGGCATGTGTGTGTGTGTGTGCGTGTGTGTGTGTGTTTTGAAGTGTCAGGGACTGAGATTGTAGTGTGCAGGCAGACCATTGACGCATGTCCAAACCTTGGCCACTGTCTCTCTGCTCTCTCTCACTCACCACACACACACACACACACACACACACACACACACACACACACACACACCACACACACACACACACACTGGTCTCTGACACATCCCTGAGGCCGATCAGTCCATTGTACAGGCTCTCCAGCGAGCCATAGCTTTTACATATATTAAAATGAATCTTGGGTAGAGAGTTGCCCCTGAAGAGCTGCTGCTCTCAGTCCACAGTGCACACACACAGTGCACACACACACACACACACACACACACACACACACACACGCACGCACGCACGCACGCACGCACGCACGCACGCACACACACACACACTCAGGGCACATAGCATATACACATGGGAGGGCAGCAGAGTTGTGTTTGAGGACAGGAGTGTGGAGGAGGCAGCAGAGCTTATCTGAGGAAACATTTGTCTCTCCTTTTCTTTAGGTGGAAACTTTTATACCTCATGAGCTTTTTTAACTTCCCAAATATAACAAGTGGACTTTCACTTGGCTTACACTGAACTGCTTTGAACAGTCCATCACGTCTAAGAATTGGATGTTATAAAGACATTGAGTATTATTGTAATGTATGTCACACCTATCGAGAGAACAGAGGAACACATAGAGAGGTGTGAACAATAGAGTCACAGCTAAAGTGTTTGAGACCTGAGGATTATGACTTTCTTCTAAAGCAATAAATGACCCGGGCCGGAACATATGTATTTCCAAACTTTAATCTCCCTGACACTGCCTAATGTCCGCTCATATGATGCGCTAACTGTTTAAACGTGTAAACATCGAAGACATTGAGTTATCCTATCATCTTAGCATGTTGTCCTCCTTTGAAACCAAAACATACATGCTGATAATCATTATTAAGACCTCATTTCGTGCCAGTTTTTTTCATTTTTGGGATAAACTAAATAATACACCGTTGTTTTACTTCAATCAACCTTTAATCTGGTTCGTTGACAGGAATCACATCATTTAATTATGAGAACAAATGTTGGGTCGGGTTCAATTAAAAAAAGTACAGATGAACGTGTGGAGGTGGATGTTCATTGGGACTGAGCTGAGGCCCTGCAGAGAGTCACCTCGTCACCTCTCCTGCCAATAACAGAGTGGTGAAATCTGTATCGGTGCGGCAACGGGCTCCGACTCAAATGAATATACCTACACTTTGGGGACCATATGTAAAGGAGACACATCCCCAAGTCCAACACACCACCATATTCAGATCCAAACAAAAAGAGGACAAATGGACAAATCATATTCCTGCTCATCTGGTGACTCAGATTTGAAAATATGTGTTCACACTTTGGTTTTGATTATATAAACTACAGAGTAAAGCAAGTATGGGGAAAAGTTATTGAGTTTTTCATATACAAATCCTCAAACTAAAAATCCTTTTTTTCTTTTTTATGTGTTGGCCTGAAATGACCTGAAGACATACGAGCTGCTCATCAGCCAAACATAGAATAAGATGAAAGGAGAAGAGGAATGCGAGAGCCCGTCACTGAGGGAATCCTCAATGAAACCCCAAGAATAGTGAATGTCAACTAGCCTACCCTTTAAACTTCCTTCAGTCAGTTCATTGTCCTTTTGGCACCCATGGACACTGGCAGTTAAACTCCACAGGAAGACTTCTGAAGAGAAAGAGCCCTTACCAGAAATCGCAGTATCCGGTGATGTCTTGAATTTGGATTTTTCTTTGGGGGATCTGAAAGGGGAATAACAGAGAGAGAAAGCCTGGATTATAGCAACGTGCAATTACACTGTAAAATATTACCATGATTTCACAATATTTAGCTGTAATATTTTACAATAAATTACTGTTTTACCACTTTACAGTCTTTACCTGTAATGTTCACAATATAATACTGTTATTTTGAATTTCACAGTGAAAGCAATGCAGGCACAGTTAATGACTGTGAATGTACAGGATCAATGATTACCAGGATTTCACATGTTACTGTATTATTTCACAGTAAAATGCTGTATTCAGACCATCCTCTGTGATAACACAACAAATTAAGTGATTTTCTTGCTTTTATCTTGCTTGGCTTTAAATAAATAAAAAACTTGAAATTGATTTCTTTGGTGCAGGTTTTACTTAAATTGAAAGGGACACCGCTGCATGTGCCTTAAAATAAACCATGCAACATATAAATCTATGTACAATTGAAATGGTCGGCTTGGTTTATTGTTTTCAGGTGCTTGGGCATTAAGCCTGAGATGGGCTCGAAAGCCAAACAGAGGCATGGCAATTTAAACCCCCATGTCAGCACATGTCATACTTTGAGTGTATGTCTGTGTAGACATGTGCTCCCCTCCTTGTTTTCTTTTCTGTCTCCCTGCTGCCCAGGTGCACCTGAGAGGTTTCTCAATACTCAAATTTCCCCTCTTCGACTCCTCGACTCCTCGGTCCTCCACTTCGAGGACCGAGCATCGAGCATCGAGGAGGCTCTCTGGAGGAGCTCTAACCGAGGAGACACTGATGCATCCTCCACGGCTCCTCCACGGATGCATTTCCGGGAACGGTGGAGGCGTGACGCACGACCGGACTTATCTCAGCCAATGACAGCTCTGCATGCATCCCTTGGATATTATATTAGTAACTGCTTTCATCGCAACGCAATGTTTATAGTGAGAACAGCTGTGAGGTCCGTGCCGAAAGCAGAGCAGTGTGTACAATATATATCACTCAGTATAACAGGCCTACATTACTTTCTGTATTTGTATGCTGTAGTTTAGTAGATATCTACAAACAAAGAGTCGATATTTTTCTGAGACCATTTAGTGCTTCACATAATAAAATACACAACGGCTGTAGCCTGATTATGCTTTAGGAGCAGTGTGTGTGTGGTACAGTGTGTATGTGTGTGTGTTGTAGTGTGTAGATGCAGCAGACATACGGGTCTCAGTTGGTTTGGTGTCCTATGCTTACTTTTAATACTTGTACAACTTTTGGCCCGTAATTTCAATTCCCCATTTCAGCGACCAGAGAGAGGGGGGGGATATCCAGTCTCTGACTGTGCTCTCATACTTGTTTGATTCTGAAATTGTGTATATTTATATAAATATATGTGTGTGTGTATATGTCAGCATCTGTAGCCTGTTATTGTCGCATTATACAACACTGTGAATTAATTAAAAGTAAATATATAAGTCATTATGTCCATCAGACAGAGGGCTGCTGTGCCTCCTGTCATCATTAATGGACGTCTCTTTAAAATGACCGCTCAGAGGAGAGGAGTTCTCATTTCTCTAACCGCCTGCTGCTTCCACTCCTCTCTCCTCGGTTCCCCTCCTCAGTCCTCTACTCGCATCTCCTGTGAGCGGCACCAAGTCTCGAGGAGGGGAGTCGAGGATAGGAGTCGAGGAGGGGAAATTTGAGTATTGAGAAACCTCTCTGGTCTGCCCCTGGCTCCGCCTCTGCCCAGGTGTTCCAAATTCTACTCAGCAGTGTATATATAAAGAGAAGCTGGAGGAGAAGGATGTCTCGCCTTTCCTAACGCCGGAGACACTCTCCTTAGAATACCTCTTTGCCATTTTGAGCTGGAGGCCATATTTTTGCAGATGTGTTTATGTTTAGCCTGGAGGACCTGGTAGTCCAGTTCTCATTCATAACACTCCGTTCGATGTCTCACTATGGGATGCGCCTCATCGCGGAGCAAACAGAAGCATCAATCTCATTACGCCAATCCTGATTGGCTGGTGATCTTGACGTCAACGTCAGGGAATCACCCCCTGTAAGTATCTTGCGCCACAACGCATGCGCCATTCAAACACCTCTTCTCGCTTCAGAGCACATCTCTACAGTAGCCGGACAAGCTTAACAGCCCACAGACTGACCCCAAATCCAAAACATTTCGGTCGAAGGGTGCTCGCCGGCTACTCCTTCTGCTTCGCAAGAAGACGGTAATACTAACGCCAGTTAGTATTAAAATCGACCTTGCCATTTCTTTCCCCGGAAAGTAAGGTAAGGTTTTGATTTTTCTCAAGCTATTTTTCACCTGTTGCTAGCTAGCTTCCCCTTACTACCGACACCACGGTAGCGAGGACGCTTTTCTTTGTCTCTCTCACGGAGGAGAAAAGGATTAGAAGTATATTGACACACCAGTCAATATTCTTTGAGAAAAAAGGACCCACACCGTCCCTTTTACTCCGGATTAAGGACGGGTTGGTTACACTTTCTCTCAACGACGTACCTGTTACGAGCGGGTCCTCTCCACGCCACGAGGCTAACAAGATGGACACCTCTCCCCCTCACACCAGAGGAGTCAGGGACTCGGAGGCTCGGTCATGCGGCTGCGGGTTGAAGATAGCAGGCACAGACTCACACCAGGTCTGCTCGTCCTGCCTCGGGCTGGAACACGCCCAGGAGGCTATCGACAACCTCGGCTCGTGCGGGCATTGTGCCCGTTTCACCCGAAAGAGCCTCCACCGACTGCTAGCACACCAAGCTAGCTTGTTGGAACAGGACTCCCTCATGTCCACTGATTCGCCGTTTGGCAATCAAGACACGGGGGCGTCCGCCGCAGAGACTGAACCCCTCACTGTGTCGGTCTGGGGCTCACTAACAGCGGCAGCTGCGGAACCGGGATCCCACACCGTGTCAGGCCGGAACCCGGTGGCAGCAAGAGACGCGGGAATGGAGCCCCACGCCTCACCAGGCGGGTGCTCCCAGCAAGACCTCACCATGGTCTCGCCCGCGGAGGATGTGCTGGAATTAGACAACATGGAAGACGAAGAGGACACCTCTGAGTCCCTCCTGTCTGATTCGGATGAGCAAGAAGAAGATATCTTCATGTCATCGGCTCAAACAGCTAAGCCGGAAGCGATGGCTGCTCTCCCGGGCGATAGCACACCAGCTTCGCCCCGTCTGAGCATGGACCTGCAGGCCGCGTGTCAGCGCGCTGCATCCAGGCTTGACATCTCGTGGCCCGAAATGGCCAAGGAGACCGCCAGGTCCCGTTACGAGGGGAAACATTCTCCCCAAGCAACGAGGACAAGGAGGCAACTCCTCCCCGTCTTCCCTTGAGATGTTGGATGACGTGTCGGTCTCGTGGAGGGACCGACCCTTTAGCAACAAGGCCCCAATCCAGGGTGCCTCCTCCCTAGATTGCGACGGTATGGAGAGGCTCGGCTTGCTCCGCATACCGTCGATGGAACTGCTGGGCAGTCCACCTCCTACCGAGGATGGGCCCGTCACCAAGCAGGAACCCCACGCTGCCAGCGACGGTGGACCGTTTCCAGTCGACCATGACTGAACGGTCCTACAGATCCGCAGCGTTGTCCGCCAGGGCTCTGAACGTTTCCTCACTGCTAACCGCATACCAAGCGGAGCTCTGTGAGGATATGTTGAGTAATCATGGACCGGCCGTTCTGGACGAGTTGGCCGCGGTCACAGACATTTGTCTCCGTGTCCAACGCTGTACCGTCCAGGCCACTGGCAAAACAATGGGGATTATGGTGGTGCAGGAAAGAGCTAGATGGCTCAACCTCACCAACCTCCCAGACCGGGAAAAGGAGGATGTGCTTGACATGCCCATCGTTCCCGAGGGGATTTGTGGCTCCGCTCTTGCCTCCATGCAGAGGAGATGAGAGTCGAAAAAGAAGGAGGACGAGGCCCTCCACCTCTGCCTCCCTCGAAGGGCCCAGCCGCTGCGAAGGGCTCGAAAGCTGTTGTGCGGGCAGCCATGGCAGCCCCCACTACGCAGGGACAGATTGTCTCAGGCGGGCGATCCTTCACCCACGCCCAGAGTGCGGGGCACTATGGGCCTGACCCGTGAGTGGTACAATCTGAATACAGTGGGACTCCCTCAGAAGGTGATAAACACTATTCAGAGTGCGAGAGCTTCCTCCACCAGGTCTCTCTATGACTGTAAGTGGAGGGTGTTTGAGGAGTGGTGCCTTCAAGAAGGATACATCTCCTTTCAATGTCCTGTCGGGGTGATTTTATCATTCCTACAGGACTTGATCGATAAACACAGAGCTTTCTCCACGATCAAGGTGTACCTGGCTGCTATTGCTGCATGCCATGTGGGCTTTGAGGGTAAGACGGCTAGTCAACATCCTTTGGTCTGCCGTTGAAGGGCTCGCAGGCTCCTCCCTGTCTCCAGGACACTGGTGCCCTTATGGGACTTGGCAGTGGTTTTAAATGGGCTCAGAATGACCCCATTTGAACCCCTGGAAGGAGCTGACATGAAACATCTGTCACTCAAGACAGTGCTGTTACTGGCCCTGGCATCCGCCAAGCGGGTCAGCGATATCCATACACTGTCTGTACATCCTTCATGCACTCAGTTCGCCCCAGGGCAAACAAGAGTGTTGTTGAAACCCAACCCTGCCTTTACACCAAAGGTGGTTGGTTTTTGTACCCCGATTGACATTGAGGCATTTCCTCCGCCGCTGGTTTCCTCCAGGGAGCAGCAGCAGGATCTATTGTGTCCAGTCCGGGCTTTACACACATATATGGACAGATCAAAGGAGCTTCGTCTTAATGACCAACTATTTGTGTCCTGGGCTAACCCTCACAAGGGTAAGTTACTAAACAACGGCTCTCCCACTGGATTGTGGAGGCAATTGCTTTGGCTCCACAATCTGCGCTCCAAGCATGGCCCGAGCAGTGCTGGCCACCTTGTTGAGTCGGGACTCTACCTGTTAAGTTCTGGTTGGTTGGTGATTTTCGAGATAAGCAGAGTAACATGAAGTGAGATGTCTCACCAGACGGCCCTCCTTGCTATGGTGAAGCGAGAAGAGGTGTTTATTTTGAATGACGCATGCGTCGTGGCACAAGCTACTTATAGGGGGTGATTCCCTGACGTTGACGTCAAGATCACCAGCCAATCAGGATTGGCGTAATGCGATTGATGCTTCTGTTTGCTCCACGATGAGGCGCATCCCATAGTGAGACATATCACTTCATGTTACTCTGAGAACTGGGATTACGTAAGTAACCTTTAGTTTTCGCGGCTTTATTTTGTTTCCCACAGGGTTTATATTTTATTTCTGGTTAGGGGGGGGGGCTCTGGGTCCTACGGCCCGTGGTGTGGCTGGCTCGGGTTCCCTCTTTCTGTTTGTTCCTTTTGGCCAGTCCTCCTCCTGACCTCTTTTTGTTTCCCGTTTTGCTTGTGTGAGCGGCTGATTATCAATAAATGCTCGTTACCAAGTACCGGTTATTGCGTGTATTATTTCATGTTGCAGGTCTCAGCACGAGCAACTACCGCGGAGTAGAGATTGGGGCCGTAACATGTCCAAGACACTGTGAAATGTACTTTGCACTTCAATGGAGTAAAACAAAGTTAAAATGGGCATTTTCTTTGTTTTTATTTGTTGATTGAGCTGATTGAATTGTGTAGTTATGGTAAAATCCCAGTGAACTCGTCAGATTTACAATATAATATCGTATTATTTACATTTTTATATGTACAGTAAATTACTGGCTACTGTGTTGCATTACTTCTACAGTAAAAGTGTAAAAATACAAGTAATTACTGTAATTGATGTACAGCAAGGTACCATAATACCACAGCTCTGTACTGCTATATCACAGTAATTCCATGGGCATGGCAACTGTAAAGTCACAGTATTTAGTTGTCCCTTTATTCTAATTTACTGTAAAATTCATGCAACTAGTAGCCAGTAATTTACTGTCATTTTACAGCCAAACAGTTTACAGTGTAGGAGTGTGCTTGGACATGGGAGGATTCCTACAATGCTGCTCATGAGAAAGTGAACTCAATAAACCAATGTAAAACTTGTCATAGACAGAATAACTTTAAAACAAGAACAAGAAATGTTCAGTATACATATACCACTTAACACTGCAGGTCCTGATTATCGAAATAGAGCAAACCATCTGAACGACAGAGGCAGCTATTGAGACAAAAACGAATGGTCTATACTAAGACTTTTGATTACTCTATAGAGCACACCACATATGGCTTTGAAGATATTTTTGCTGTATTAAAAAATGCCTATGTATTTTATAACCAGGGTTCAGAAATGATCCCTCCCTCCATTAATCTGAACAATAAATAATGTTCTATCTGCACAATAGTGAAGAAAACTTAGAAAAGTGTGTTGGGTTGTGGGGACTTAGAGAATCCCTTAAATCCAGCTGATTCAGCATTTGGTATTGTGGAAAAACACGAATGTTATTTGGTGATTCATTTTAGATTTGGCAAATATGAACTTTATACAGAGCTTTGATTGCATGACATAGCGCATGTAAAATAAATTCTCCATGAAAATCTGGAACAATCTGGTCACAACTGGAAAAGAAGGTAGACTTCACCGTCCACTGCTCAAAGTGTATCTGATTTACAGAAACACTTATTCATATTAAAAGTACAGCCCTCAAAGGAAGGAGACAGGTGGTCTGCACACTGACTCTGTAATAAGGCCATGTTTTGACCTTCAGTGTCTTCATCAGTCAATCCATTCCATTTTATTTATATAGCACATTTAAAAACAACAGAGTTGAACAAAGTGCTGTACATCAACAACTGTATAAAAACATAGCATAAATACATAAAAACAGACAGGACATGAAACAAATGTAATACTCGAGACAATGAAACCAGATCAGAAGCCACCGACTGAAAAACTCTCCTACATGACGTAAAAACAATACAAAACACTAGTAAGGTAAAAAATAAATAAAAACCACATTTAACAACACTAGTGTCACCTGGTTTGTAAAAGCCAGGGAAAATAAGTAGGTTTTTAAACGAGATTTAAAAGACAGGCAGAGTTGGAGCAAGTCTAACCTGGATGGCTAATTCGTTCCATAACTTTGGAGCTGCAACAGCAAAGGCTCTATCTCCCGCTGCTTTAACCTCGATTTAAGGACAACCAGAAGGAGTCTGTCAGCAGACCTCAGTGACCGTGTGGGTGTGTATGGTTTTAAAATATCTGCCAGGTACGGTGGGGCTAAAGCGTTCAGGGCCTTGTATGCGAAGAGCAACATTTTAAACTGTATTCTAAAATGGACTGGTAGCCAGTGTAAAGAGGCGAGTACAGGCGTAATATGTTCACGCCTGCCTGTCCTTGTAAGGAGGCGTGCAGCAGCATTCTGGAGAGGCTGTAGGTGTGACAGGGAAGCCTTGGTTACTCCAATGTAAAGAGCATTGCAGTAATCCAGTTTAGTGGATATAAAACACTTTCTCAACGTCTTTAAAAGAAAGGAAAGGCTTGACCTTTGCTAAAAGTCTTAGCTGAAAGAAGCTGGATTTTACCACAGAATTGATCTGTTTGTCTAGTTTAAAATCATGGTCAATCCGTACACCCAGGTTTGTGACAATGGGTTTCACACATGGGACAAGAGAATCCAGCCCAGGCGGGGCATTGGGGCCACCACTGGGTCCAAATATTATGACCTCTGTCTTTTTTTCATCGAATTTTAAAAAGTTCAAGGCCATCCAGGCTCTGATGTCCTGCAGACAGTCAGACAGGCGTTGCTGAGGGTTTGGGTCATTTATTTTCAGGGGCATGTAGATTTGCGACTCATCTGCATAAAAATGAAATGAGACACCATATTTTTTAATGATAGCGCCCAGGGGGAGCAGGTAAAGGGAAAATAAAATTGGCCCAAGAATGGAGCCTTGGGGTACCCCGTATGAGAGAGGAGCAGAGGAGGAAGTAAATTCATTAAGATTTAAATTAAAACTTCTTTCAGACAGATACGACTTAAACCAGTCTAGAGCAGTACCAATGATTCCCACAAAATGCTGCAGGCGAGAAATGAGAATACTGTGATCTACAGTGTCAAAGGTCTGTCAGGTCTAACAGTATAAGAACAGCACTGTTCCCAGCGTCAGTAGCTAAAAACAGGTCATTAAAAAAAGAGCAGATTCAGTGCTGTGGAGGGGTTTAAACCCAGACTGGAATACCTCAAGGACTGCCATGCACATTTAAGAAAGACTGCAACTGCTTCAGTACCCACTTTTTCTAAAATGTTGGACATAAAAGGAAGTTTAGAGATAGGTCGAAAATTGTCAAAAGCAGAGGTGTCCAGGTTTGGTTTTTTAATCAAAGGCTGGACCACAGCATGTTTTAGGCACTTTGGTACTTTTCCTGTAGTCAGGCTGCTGTTAATTATATTAAGAACGTTAAGTCCAACAATGTCCCAGATTTCTTTGAAAAATCGTGCAGGGACAACATCGCTTGGAGAACTCGAAGGTTTCAATTGAGCAACAATTTCTATTAGAGCAGGAAGTGACACAAGCTCAAACTGATCTATAACAGCTGAGCAAGTGTCCATGACAGATGGATCATGGGAAGGAAGTGAGATCTGATGGCGCGACCTTGTCAATAAAAAACTGAAGAAACGCCTCACAGGTTGCAGTGGAGGTTACTAAGTTGATGGATTGTGGGACATTTATAGTGCTAAAAAGAACACAGGGTTTATGACAGTTATTACGTTTAACATCTGAAAAATACTGCGTTGTTTCCGCTTTAACAACTTTCTGATAGCTATGCCAGGAGCCCTTTAAGATATCATAAGACACATGCAGCCTGTCTTTTTTCCATTTCAGCCCTTCTGCACTCCTGTCTGGCAGTACGAGTGGACTCATTTAACCATGGTTCAGACTTAACTTTAGGGCGAACAGCTTTTAGTGGAGCAATAGTATCAAAGACGTCTTGACAAGAGGAGTTAAAGAAAGAAAGTAACTCCTCTGTATCACCAGTAATAGGATATGCTCTGTCATCCACAACATTTTTGAAGGCAGCAGAAAACTGAACAGCGGTGGAGGGTTTAAGCATGCGACGAAAATGAGCAGGTGGACACTGTTTACCAACAACACAAGGGATAGCGACATCAAATAGAACAGGCATGTGATCGGAGAACATTGGGTTGCATATCGCAACATTACATATTGATAGACCATAAGACAGGACAAGATCAAGAGTCAGTCAATCATTCACACCACATTGGAGTAGCATAAGTGAGTATGACTGTTATACAATTGACGTCCCTTATATACCAAGTAAGTACATCAATATAGCATTTAGGATGTCCACAGTAAGCAGCATGAGCAGTGACTGTAAACAGGAAGAGGTCAGGAAATATGTGATCTTGAAACAAAATCATGATCAAATAAAGCTCTGTCTCTAAAAGCCTGGATTGGTAAATACATGTTTTTGCCACAATTTTATAATTCATGGCTTTGTAGTTGAGACACAGTGCCGGGTTGGAAGTACCGGAGCGCACCTATGACTTGTACATGCATGCAGAAACATATGGACATAGGTTACCATATAAAGTCTGCAAATGTATTTAGTATCCTATCCATGTGAACATGTTTTAAGTGGGGGGTGGACCTCATATCCTCTAGGGCAGGGGTGCCAAATCCGGCCCCCACTTTCATTTGATGCGACCCACAAGAGCTTGCAAAGAATATAATACGTTTATAATACGGTTACATGCCGCTTTACAGAAGCAGGATGCCCATAAACTACATGTCCCACAATGCATCTCGTTTTGTGACAGGCACACTGAAGAGACTTGCAATTATTTGCCCTAGACTTCTGCTTTCAGACGTAGCTAATTATGGAGTTATTACCCTATCCGATAATAATCCAATGCAGAGGCAATAATGTAATATAATACATTATTTTATATATTATTATTTATATAGTCTTAAAGTTACAAACGGCCCTTTGAGTGCAACCATAATGCTGATGTGGCCCGCGATTACATTTAGTTTGACACCCCTGCTCTTGGGGGGTACGGGGAATGTTCCGAGTTTTCTTCATTTATTTTGAAGTTAAATAATCTGGTGCACTTTGAGAGCAGAATTAAGAGACTAGATCTATACATCTCTCAACACATGTGAAACAGAACTGTAAACGGATGTACTTTTTCTTTATACATATTTTACTAAGGTCCACTCCCCTTTTAAACTGTATTTTTGTTTTACTGTCCTACAGTATGAATTGGAATAATTTCATACATGTTTTTCATTTATTATCTTGTTTTTTTAACTATCATGATCATATAAAGGTGTACCTTGGAAATACATAGATAGTGACCTAAACGTTTGAGACTGAGAAATCACAGACTAAAATGAACTATCTAACCCTGAGAGAGTCCTTTACCTCACTGAGCTGTCGTCATCCCACTCAGTCTAACAGGAGAGCGCTCTCCTCCACCCTCCTGTAGAAACAGCTCCTTATATCAGTTAGCTTAGTTATAGCTAACCAGATGCTAACAACAACAATCCCCTAAACCTGTGCTCTCCCTCTCTCTCTCGCTTGCTTACTGACACAAAATGCGCTCGTGCTACACACACACAGAGCCGAGCTCAGAAGTACTTGTAATTTACTGTATTATATCATTTTTCGATGGCTTTATAGAGTGCCACAGTGATGCGTCCTAAACCCCGGAAGTAAGCTTCTTCCGGTTCCTTCGACAAAAAAAGCAATGCAATTTCTCCATAGGACTTTGGAAAATAGCTGGATATAAGGTCTGTGGTTGACACACATAAGAGACGGATCACGTTTTGTTCAGTTGGATAATCTCCACATAATAATAATAGCAATCCTTTTCTAATCATAAACGTATTGATCATAAATCTATCGATTATATTTATGGTTAGAAAATTATAAAAGTAGGGTAGAGATGTGGATATTATCTGACTGAACAAAACGTGATCCGTCTCTTAAATGTGAGACACCAACCCAGTCTCACAGCATTTCGTGTTCACCAACACGATTTTTAATCTATTGATTTGTGTTCACCATCACGATTTGCCCCTTTTTTCGTGTTGCACAGCACGATTTTAAAAGCAATGTATTTCTACTGGTAATGTGTTTCGTGCCTGCAGGCTGCAGCACGTCTTTTTCTCCGGTCGGGTCGTGGAAGACCGGAAGCTGTGTGGTTCATAAAAACATGTTCTTACTCAATATCAAGCCACAGTTATTGCTTTTATTTTCAATCGTATAATTTCGGACTTTTGTTGCCGTCTGTGAGGAAAATAAATGGGGCTCAGAGCCTCAGGATACTGAAATCTGTATTTTTAAATATTTTGTTCCTTCTAATTTGTTATTCTTTTCAAAATAACACACTGTTATTTACTCACCATAACACACAATTATCCTTGCTTTTATTTATTGGTTTAATTCCATAATCTCTGGCTTTTTTGGTGTCCGTCAGGAACTGAATTTCAAAATAAAAATAACCGGAAACAGACGTAGGCCTATAAGGGACATTTCGAGCATCATTGCGATTGTCAACATTTCTGAGATTAGGATGGCCGAAGACACTACACTACCCATAATCCCCAGCTATCGTTTAGGACTACAGTTCCCGTAAGGTTACGCAGAGCGTCAAACAGCTGTGTGAAATGGAACGAAACCACGCCAGACTATCCAAAACTGGAATCGAACACCCCTCCAGAACTACACATGCTGGCTATTGTGTTTCGCAAAATGTTCTATGGGACGTCTCACTGAACGTTTTCGTTTTTTCCCACAATTAGAAGTTGCCATTATTAAACACATTGGTGTTATCAAATGTAAAACATATAATTAATAAATGGGTGAAAATCGCTTGTGTCCATAATGCGCAGCATTAATATTTACCCACATGGCAGCTCATAGCTACTTTGTAATTCTACTCCACTACAATTCAGAGGTTAACCTGGTATTTTTACTCCACTGCATTTATTTGAGTTACTTTGCAGATTCTGATTAATGATGTGAAATATAAACAACCCTTAAATCAGACTTTAGTTACACCTGAGTAAAATTCAGGTAAGGTGATTGTCAAGTGCCAACAATCAGAGACAATATTGTAATAAAGTATATTCATTACTCGTTATTCTCTACTAATAGTTCATTAAAGACTGTATATTATGGCTATTTTGCACATCCCTTTCAAGATTTTCAAAGGTTTATTGACATATCATACACAACTACGGTGTAGTTATGCAATGAATTAAAAACTTGGGTCACAGGTTCCTCAACAGTGCATTACAAGACATCTATCAATATGTGTCCTCTACTCTACTAGAAAGCAAGATGGCGCCGGGTTGTCTGGCAGGCCGTCCAAGCATCTCTGTTTTAGTACTAGTGTTTGTTCTGTGTCTGTTTTGCTCAGTGACAAGGACCATAGACTCTCTGTTAGTATACAACCGACACGAGCTGCTGAAGATCGATGAAAATGTGGGCTTTTTTGCGAAGTTTGGCCAGGGTGGACACACCCCCACTCCTCCCCTTCTATCGGATGTACCTGCACACCTACTGCGGGCCGGGCCCTCGTTACCCCGAAGACGCAGACGCCGAGGCACACGCAGTGGCCGGCTGATTAGGGTGAAAGAGTGGCTTGCGTGGGCTCCTGAGCTGGCTCAGCACCCTCTTTCCCCGGAATATGGACCTTGTTTTCGCCGCCTGGCCTCCCGACGCCCCCTTGCCATGGTCGGCACCTGGCTGGTACCTGTCGCTGACCCGACTCAAGTTCTGCATATCCTGCGCCCCCAGTGGTCTCGCCTCTCCCCCCCTGATGGAGTGAACCACCGCAACCTTCGGTCGCTGGGTCGTGAAATTCACGCGACTGTGCCCGGTTCCAAATAAAGGTTCGCTGATAAATGCGAGATTGATCGCAAACAAAACTTTTATCCTCCAGGACTTCTTCACGTCACATGCTGTGGATGTGCTTTTCATAACGGAAACCTGGATGTCTGCGGGTGAGTCTGCTGCTTTTACAGAGCTATTGCCCCGGGAGTGCAGTTTCATTAATTCTCCACGGACCACGGGTCGTGGAGGAGGTATAGCGACTGTCTTTAGGAGCAGTTTATACTGCAAACCCACGCCGTCTATCTCATTCTCCTCCTTTGAACTGAGCCTGTTTGAGCTGGGACGGATTAATCCTGTACTGTGCGCGGTGGTCTACCGACCGCCCAAGTACAACAAATACTTTATAAAGGAGTTCTCTGAACTATTGGCCGGTATCGTGACAAACTATGACAGCGTTTTAATTGTCGGGGATTTTAATGTGCATGTCTGTTGTATCTCTAAACCACTAGCTAAAGACTTTCTTGATGTTTTATATGCTTTTGACTTCATACAACATGTCTCTGGCCCCACGCAAGAGCATGGGCACACATTAGACCTAGTCTTATCCCATGGTCTGCCCATTTCAAATGTCAATGTGTGTGAGGCAGCTTTATCGGATCACCTACCCGTGCTATTTGATTTTATTCTGCCCTGTCATAGTCTTAAATCATGCGCTCCTGTCCGTCACGGTCGTATGATGAAACCTTCCACTGCTGCTCGTTTCTCCCCTGCCTTTGTTAAATTAACACAGTCTGATACGATGTCCGCTGACTCCATGGACACTGAGCTATTAACCTCAGCCTTTCTCTCTTCCTGCACTGGAGCTCTTGACATTGTTGCTCCCCTGAAACTCATGCACCCCAAAGTTAAATCTGAACCCTGGCTCAAAGACGTCACTCGTGCTGCCAGGCGTGAGTGCCGGCAGGCTGAGCGCAGGTGGAAGAAGGACAAGCTTCATGTAACTCGTGACATTTTGAAAGAGAGTTGGAGAAAGTATCAGAGCACTGTAAAAGCTGAAAAGATGAGTTACTTTTCTGATATTATTTCTTGTAATTTAAACAAACCTCGTGTTCTTTTTAAAATAATCGATGCTATGTTAAACTCTCCTTTATCCACTTTATGATTCAACTGAGATGTGTGAAAAATTCCTCTGCTACTTTATAGACAAGATCTCCACTATTAGAGCCAGTATCTCACCACCCTCTTTTGACCCCTCCATTGACCTCACATGCACTGCTGTCTTCCAGCAGTTTGAACCTGTGTCGTTGTCATCTCTCAGTGACATTGTTGCTAAATTAAAACCCTCATCTTGTCCCACAGACCCAGTCCCTGCTCGACTTTTTAAAGAGGTATGGAACACTATTGGACCTAATGTCCATAACATTATAAATAGCAGCCTAGAGTCCGGTTCTGTGCCAGATTATTTCAAACAAGCGGTTGTGGCACCCCTGATAAAGAAAACTAATCTGGACACTTCTGTCCTCTCTAAATACAGACCCATCTCGAAGCTTCCTTTTATTTCAAAGATATTGGAGAAAACCGTACTCTTACAGCTGCAGTCTTTTATACATGCACACAATATTTTCGATATTTTTCAATCCGGTTTTAAAGCGCTTCACAGTACTGAGTCTGCCCTTCTAAGAGTGTTCAATGACCTCCTGGTCACGACAGACTCTGGTGACTCTGCCATCCTTATGCTCTTAGACCTCACAGCTGCTTTGTGATACGATTGACCACTCCATCCTTATCTCTCGTCTAGAGCACTGTGTGGGTATCAGGGGCGCTGCCTTAGAGTGGTTCAGGTCCTATCTGTCCAAGAGATCTTTCTCTGTTACGCTTGGTGACTTTACATCCTCGTCTGCCCCCTTATCCTGTGGAGTTCCCCAAGGTTCTATTTTGGGGCCTATTTTATTTTCCTTATACCTTCTCCCCCTTGGACTGATTTTTAGAAAATATGGCGTCTCCTACCACCTTTATGCGGACGACTCCCAATTATATCTACCCCTAAGAAAAAACACTAGCTCTCTGATGCCCCTGGTTGACTTAATGACATAAAGGCCTGGATGGCGCTAAACTTTTTAAATATAAATGAGAGCAAAACTGAGGTAATTGTGGTTGGACCAAATGGTGATTTCCCTTCCATTGACCTGGGTTCCCTGCAACAGTATGCAAAACCCATGGTCACAAATCTGGGTGTCAAAATCGACAGTGCTTTTAAATGAGATAAACAGATAAACTCTGTGGTTAAATCCAGTTTTTATCACTTGAGGCTCCTGTCCAAAATCAAACCGGTTTTATCCTTTTTAAACTTTGAGCGTGTAATTCATGCCTTTGTTTCAACTCGTTTAGATTATTGTAATGCACTTTATGCCGGCCTAAATAAGACTTTCGCTAGCCCACCTGCAGCTGGTACAAAACGCTGCGGCGCGGCTGCTCACAGGAACCCGCAAGTTTGACCATATCACACCAGTTCTGGCTTCGCTCCACTGGCTTCCTGTCCATTTTAGAGTCCATTTTAAGATTTTATTGTTTGTTTTTAAATCTCTTAATGGGCTGGCCCCAGAGTACATCTCCGACCTCTTACAGGTGTACACCCCCTCAAGGGCTTTAAGGTCGTCTGATCAGCTGCTGCTTGTAGTCCCAAAAACAAAGAAAAAGACCAGGGGAGACCGAGCGTTCTCATCGGTAGCCCCCAGGCTCTGGAACGACCTGCCCCCTCATGTTAAATTGTCGCCCACTCTTGAAGCTTTTAAGTCCCGCCTAAAAACCCACCTATTTACCCTCGCTTACCAGTCAGTCTGAGCTGAGCTATGTCATACCTATTTGTATGCTTTCACTGTCTGTCCATGGCCTTTATGTGCCTTGTTTTTATTCTTATGTCTCTTCGTGTAATATTATATTTTATTATAATGTTATGTTCATTGTGAAGCACTTTGGCAAACCCTCTGTTTTTAAACTGTGCTATACAAATAAAGTGGATTGGATTGGATTGGATGTGTGTACCTCCACCATTAAACTGTCATATTCTGCACATTTCTTATTCTATCTACATACATAAGAGTATAATTAATGTGTATAATATCAGTTAAAATAAGTGCTTCAACATAGTTAACATTGCAGGAAAGCAATATATTAGACGTTAATTACTTTGTCAGGCTTAATATTTAATATTTAATGTTTAAATAAAGGTTAATCCGTTTTTATGTTTTGCACCTCCTCCTATTAATATCTGTGTACATCATGCACTAAACTGTTTTATTGTAGAGATCACTTATAGTATCTTCTTGATTTTTTATATTCTATATTACTTTATTTATATTTATACTTTCCCCCTATGAAAGTATGTACTCTTAATATTTTTTTCATCAAATATAACACATAAAAACAATAATTCAATAACGTGCTTTAACCACTAGGAGGTGCACACAAGGTGCACACAGCCATAATGACTTTGTATTATTAGTGTGTATGTACAACATCTGAAGATGTATAGTTTTATGCATGCTTTCACATCATTTTACAGCATATTGCTCAGTATTTACATTCTTACATTCAAAGAAAATCAGTAATATCTTTAAAAACTACAGTCCTTTTCTCTCAGCTGTGCACCGTTATGGTGTAAATATAACCTATCTCTGAATTAGATCAAATGTAAAAGTCAGCCGAATTAGTGTTGATACTGCAAGGAGACGTATTGTGTGAAGAGAAATTGAAGATGTTGTTTAATTGTTGATATATTTATGATCCACGTCAAGTATTCGGTTTCGGCGCCATTTCTTCCAGTTTTTCCAAAGGTCTTCTCATCAGGGCTCTCTAAATAAAGAACTACGGCAGATCTGTAGAATGTAATGCAGCCGAACCGTGTATTACAATGCCGTTATGTGATGACTTTCAAAGAGAAAAGCAAGAACACTCGGAATAAAGTATTATTTTATACTTTTAAAATGTTTTCCCGATTTCATATAATATAAACACCAAATCCCAGCATGCATTGCAGCTAACACATCCAATCAGCGAGCTTAAAACCATAGCTGAGGATCTTGGGTAATCGCTCGAAATGCCTACGTCTGTTTCCGGTCATATTATTTTGAAATTCAGTTCCTGACGGACGCCAAAAAAGCCCGAGATTATGGAATTAAACCAATAAATAAAAGCAAGGATAATTGTGTGTTATTGGTGAGTAAATAACAGTGTGTTATTTTGAAAAGAATAACAAATTAGAAGGAAAAAGAGACTTTAAAAAATACAGATTTCAGTATCCTGAGGCTCTGAGCCCCGTTTATTTTCCTCACAGACGGCAACAAAAGTCCGAAATTATACGATTTAAAATAAAAGCAATAACTTTGGCTTGATATTGAGTAAGAACATGTTTTTATGAACCACACAGCTTCCGGTCTTCCACGACCCGAATGGAGAAAAAGATGTGGTGCAGCCTGCAGGCACGAAACACGTTACCAGTAGAAATACATTGCTTTTAAAATCGTGCTGTGCAACACGAAAAAAAGGGGCAAATCGTGTTGGTGAACACGAATCAATAGATTAAAAATCGTGATGGTGAACACGAAATGCCGTGAGACTGGGTTGGAGACACACACACACAGACACAGACACACACACACACACACACACACACACACACACACACACCTCAACATGCATGCTTGTCTCGTACACACACATCTACATCTCTGCAGAATGCTTTAAATGATGGAAATCTGCCGAGCACAGTGCTTATTCATAATTCACACTCTGATGTCACACCTCTCTCTCTCTTTATACACACACATATTTCAGCACAGGCACTTTGTAACAACTCTGGTGCACTTCACTTTATGGATTGCAGAGTTCACAAATTCAAGCTGAAAGAAGAGAGAGAGAGAGAGAGAGAGAGAGAGAGAGAGAGAGAGAGAGAGAGAGAGAGAGAGAGAGAGAGAGAGAGAGAGAGAGAGAGAGAGAGAGCTGTGTTATGGACTTGTGGATGTCATAAAGTAAAGTAAAAAGTCGCTAATGGTTATGACATGGGACCTCGTGGCACTGAGGCAAAGTAAAAAGGGTTGACTTTCAGCAAAGCGAGAGGGCGGGTTTAAGGGATTGTTCTAGTTCCAAAGAAGGAGTGGCTGACACCTCAATGGTCAATGGTCAACAACGGCTCAAATCCTTGTGTTACACCCAGAGGGAGCATAACATGTCCTCTTTAAATGTAAAATAACTATTGAATTTAGAAATGTAGGTAATCTTCAAACCAATTGTACTTTTAAAAAAGTTGCTATATTTATGCAAGATCCACATTATATTGACATAACTATTCACTGTGGCATGTACAATTCTTGATTATATGTTAAAGCATATGTTTATGCTTTCGTTTTCATCTTTTGTAAGCAAGAAACATGATAATCTGAGATGGAGTAAATATGGGGGGTGGGGCCAAAAGAGCACGATAAAAACAATGTGTTTGGACAGTTTCCGCCACAACTTGTCAGAAAGACTGCGAAGGTCCAGTTTATAAAAGTGATACGATATTCTCTGCAAGTAACTACAGTAAAATATTGCAACACATTCTCCTGGTTTCTTCTTGTTGAGTGTTAGGGTTGCAACATGATTTCTCTGTATTCATCATGTCATATGGAGACAGACACAACACGTTTTACTGGTTCACTGAATGTATCAGTTCATTTATCAAGTACACATAATGTGAATGTGCAATGTAGAGATTTGGATGTCAGCTGAATGAGAGGAATTTAGGTTTTAAGGTAAGCAACTCATTTAGGAATAATCACAGTTATAATGTAACGTAACAAAATATCAATGAGAACAGCTTAATTAGCATGCTAAAATTAGTTACATCCCACATGGTAACAGCTAGTTAGCATAAGGTTTAACACTAGCAGGTGTCGAAACGTCATACACTGTGTGACGCTCAGTGCCACACTGTTGTTCTCCTGTTATGTTTGTTATTTTTAGTCTTG
The DNA here is from genome assembly GCA_036324585.1 of Champsocephalus esox. Lineage (NCBI taxonomy): Eukaryota > Metazoa > Chordata > Actinopteri > Perciformes > Channichthyidae > Champsocephalus > Champsocephalus esox. The sequence goes on along the minus strand of CM070480.1, from coordinate 47,473,948 downwards.
CACTTGATAGATTGTTCTTATTGTGTTTGTGATGACAACCGCCACCTTCACCATGTTCTTGCCCCCAGACAAGACTGCTATGTATTACCTTCATGACACGTGTATTTGTTTTTAGGATGCCATCATTTTAATTTGATTGGCAGACCTGCCAGACCAAACCCCAAACATGGGGGGAAGAGCTCAACGCTCGTGAACTGTCAACAGGAGGGCGGAGCAGCCTCGCTGCGGGGAAACTGTGGACCTCTGTCGCCTGCAGGGCAGGCGCAACTTCAATGATGCCGTTAAATAAATAAAAAAATGGCGGTGCCGGCCGTCTGCGATCCGAGCCGGCCCGCTGACGTCCGGCCGTTCTGTCATTCTCCAGAACACACAGATGGTCCGTCCGCCGCTGTGTACATTTGCAGCACACCAATGCCAGCCAGCGGCCCAACGGGAAAAGTCCTGACTCTCCCGATGGCCAATCCGAGCCTCTGCTGCTGCTAAATGTTGAACTATCTTCATCAGCTGGTCTCAATGTGTCTGCTGTTTGGTGCTGGGACAGGTAGCATCAGTTGGTTTTATCAAACCATTTATTCTGCAAAATAAAGCTGCCTGCTGCTGCTGCTGCTGAGAACCTGATTGCTGAGAAATGTAAGACTGAACCAACAGACAATACATGCAAAGCTCCTCTCCTCACCCTCGTCTTCCTCAGGCCTCCTTTCTTCTCAGCCCTAGAGCATTACCTATCTGCTCATCTTATCCACAACAACAGAGAGGGGTGAAAACAGCCAGGGAACTGCACTGCACAGACTGAAACGTTGAAATTAATTAAAGGTATTTTGTCAAGAAATGTCACATAACCGTATTAGGTTAATTGGAAGCAAAAATTTAAGTTGAACCTTATATTTTCTTTTAACTTAATGTGATTGCTTTTAACTAACCTAAATCCGGTACGTGAAATCTGTTTATGGAACAATGACGTTTAAGGATTTTCATTTAATTAATTTCAATGTTTTAGTTTTTTCAGTGTAATGTTGGGTAAGCAAGGAAGTGACAACTTTGTTAGTTAGCAGTGGCATGCTAGCTAGGTTAGCTTTTTGTCATCCAGGAGCATAGTCTAATCACTGGTGCACAGCTGTGAGGGTGCACACAAGCAAAAATCAAGCTCAAATTGCATATTGCAGCATTAATCAGAACGCTCCTAGCAACAAGCAGTATGTCGCTGTGACTGACTGAAATAACACGACGCCAGCCGCCTGGTCTTTATTTAAAACCCACAGCAAGTGCAGACCAAGAGTTGCCTTTTTTTGCTTCCATCCTAACTATTTGACTGTCAAGATCAACTGTAAACTACCCTCTGATCAGAAGTAGACTGGCCCTGTGGAGAAGCTCCCGGGAATACGATACAATACAATACATCTTTATTGTCCATTGGGCTGTTGGGGCTAGAATCTGCTACAGAAATAAATACATTCACAATGAATAAAAAACATAACTAAATAAAAAGTGATTTAACTAAAGGTACATTAAAGTCATTTTAACTCTCTGTTTGAACAGTGCACTTTAAATAAATACATATTATTATTATTATTATTGTTTTATTTTTTATTATTATTATTATTATTATTATTGTTATTACTACTATACAGAGCCCTGGAGGGTTCATAGAATGAAAAATAAATAAAACGAGGCCACGTTTTATTAATTTGTACGAACAAGATACTTTCTTATGGTTAGACACATCGAACTGCCCGATTATTATGCCATATTATTAGTTTTATGAAGATGTCCGGGCGCCAGGGTGTGTGTGTGTGTGTGTGTGTGTGTGTGTGTGTGTGGGGGCATTTGTTTTCAGAAGATATTATGATAGTGGTGTTTGTTCCGGTGCAATCCGACAGCATTTAGGACAAGCCTACATCAAGATTAAGATTACACAAACTTCTTTCACTTGGGAATACACATGGGTGTAAATTACTGTTCATGGTCATTTGAAAACACACATACACCGATCACACACACCCACACAGAGCTGAGCTGAGCAGAGCACAAACATACACACACATCATGTAGCATTTCACGTTTCCAGAGCAACAACAACTTCCTGTAAACAGCGTAAACTCGCTTTCAAAATAATAGCCTCCAAATAAAACAGGAAGTTAACCTATATGACATTTAAGACATACAACTGCAACGAAAGTAACAAAAACAATGTCATATCCTTTTCAGTTTCACAGAATACAAATTGGGTAATTTACACATTTACCCTGGTGACCGGACATATCCTTCATACAACGAGTAATAGGGGGAATAATCAGGGCAGTTCGATGTGTGTGTGTGTGTGTGTGTGTGTGTGTGTGTGTGTGTGTGTGTGTGTGTGTGTGTGGCTAAAACATAGCAGCCTCGATCTCTATTCAGCTGTTCTAATGAAGGTAAACACAGTGAAGGCGCTGCGTAAAAGACACAGCTCTCTCCGCGCAGATAGCAGATACTGTGAGAGTCACGGACATGAATTCATAGATCAAGGCAGAGTGGTGCACACACTCTCCTGTTTTGCCAATCCGGTGCTTAAACAAATATAGCTCTACACCCCTGGCCGACATGTCCTTAAAATGAAGTCAGAGTTTGCAATATATCTCAAATAATGTATGCACTGCCATTTCCCCACATAAACACAACAGTCTGCAATGAAACGGTTGTCTCCTGTGCGCTCCACTTACTACTTGGCGCACGGTAACTTTTTTGTGCGAACGAGAAAGTATATCGTGCGCACAAATTAATAAAACGTGGCCTCGTTTTATTAATTTGTTCTCTCTATGAACCCTCAAGGGCTCCGTACTACTATTATGGTTATTTATATGATTATTATTATTGTTATTTACTGTATTTTTTTTTCACAGTTATATCCAGACTAACCAAGGTAACGCTGGGTTCAGGTAATGAAGTAATTGCTATAAAAACACAGGTACAAAGACAATGTGCTACAAAGAGCATTGGAAACAGAGGGAGAATAAATGAACTGCAAGAAAAAGAGATGACAAACACAAGTGGTGACTCGAGAGGAATGGAGAGTCGCCACTCAACGTGTCCTCTATTGTGAATATACCAGGGGAGAGAAAAAGTGTCCCTGCCCCTGACCCCTGAGAGACTGACAGGATGTATCAGAGTGAGTGAGTGTGTGTGTGTGTGTGTGTGTGTGTGTGGTGTGTGTGTGTGTGTGTGTGTGTGTGGTGTGTGTGTGTGTGTGTGTGTGTGTGTGTGTGTGTGTGTGTGTGTGTGGGTGTGTATGTGTGCATATGTGTGTGTGTATGTATGTGTGTGTGTGTGTGTGTGTATGTGTGTGTGTGTGTGTGTGTGTGTGTGTGTGTGTGTGTGTGTGTGACAGACAGACAGAGTGACAGGGACAGGGAAGCAGCAGTGTCCCCAGCGATTGTGGTTTCTTGTCTTGTTACATATTCAGTCCGGACAGACACTGAAGGCTGAATATGGAGTTACTGGACTGGACACACACACACACACACACACACACACACACACACACACACACAAAAGGACACACACTATACTTTTGACTCCAATGTGCAGCAACCCTAGTACTTTTATAAAATATACTTTGACCACAAAGTAAAGTAAATCCATGAGGAACCTTTTTAAGAAGATAAATAAATAAAAAAGAGGGTTGTTTTGTATATGAGTCTTTCCAAATAAACCTTGGGTCTTTAGCAACCTGGAACTTCTTTAACGCAGGTTTTAAAGTGCTTTATAAATAAAGCTGTTTTGTATTGTAAAAATATTTCTGTCAGAAGCCTAAAAAGTCTGCGTGGAGAGAGGCTCTTTCTCAGGCTCACATGTAAAGGCCCTGACACACCAGGCCGAAATCGGCCGTTTTCGTTTAGTCGGACGACGAAGCGTGCCCTGCCGCCCAAACTCAATTTGGTGTGTCCCGCACCGTTGGTCGTGACACGCCTTATTTGGCCTTTCATTTCCAACGCACGTCGGGCACAGGCAGTCGGACAAAGCAATCACTCTGATTGGCTGTCCAGCTAGCGAATGAGAAGCGAAACGGACAAACGATTTAAGAATCTATTCATTTTCATCTCATCGGTTTATTTGTCATCATGGCGATCTGGAATGAAGGAAAGGAAGACCTGCTCATCACCTTGATCCAGGAGAGGCCAGCTCTGTACAGAGGAAAAGTACTCGAACCGAGTAGTGAAAACCGGACTCTGGCGAGAGATTGAAACTCAACTTGGTAAGGTAAGATTCTCTTTTTCATCAATTGAGCTCTATTATCTTATTATTTCAACCTTGTGTTTTGTTGTTATCTTGTTGCTAGCTGTTGCTACTTGTTTGGCACTGCATATAGATATGAATTGGACATGCTAACTAGCCACAATGCTTACATCGTTTATCTGTGTGCTTCAAAGAAAGAGCTGAGGAAGAAGTGGGATTCTCTGCGAACCCAGTACACCCGGTACAGGAGACCTGGGCCCTTCGGGTAGTTGTGGAGCACAAAGGACGGGCAGACAGCAGTGGATCAACCAGGCTGCAGTTTCTAGAGCCCTACACAAGAAGGAAGGAGAGTACTTCGAACCTCACCATCACTGTAACTATTTTATTTGTTGAGTACAAATAAGTGTTTCTTGCTTCTTTCATTTACAAAACCATTATTTTCATTCATTTGGTGGTTACAATGTTAAATATAACAATAACAGAATAATATAGATATTATTGTATTAATTATTGATGTGCTCTTAATGTTGCAGCTGGTAAAGGAGGAGCTAAGGGTTAGGGTTAGGGTTAAATTACATGATATACTGCTGGGTAGCTTATGAAATTCACCATGGGATCAATAACGCTTTTATCTTAACCTATAATAATACATGATAAAATATGTCTTGACTATATTTTGTAGTGTTCTGAATCTTCTAGAAGTATGACTTTAGCATCTGAATAGAGCATCACAATGTACCTCTCACACTTGACCACACCCCAAACTAATGGCACACACATTTCAGGGTATTGTTTTGTTATGAATGCTTAGTAGACAGTTTTAAGAAGCCATGGTATTAAATCCAACTAACTGTGAATGTATTTAAAAAAAATTAAGGAACGTCCGATGGCTGCAGAATCACCCCCCGGTTGCACCAGCAGTGAAACCTCGACCAGCACCACCGAGGAGTCCTTCCACTTTGATGCTGAGCCCTGCACTCCCCTGGCAGAATCCACCATCTGCACCACACCGGCACCGCGGCTCGGAGAGAGGCCAAGCACACTCAGCACTCGAAGGCCTCTGGCGAAGCGCAGGATGATGCAGGATTCGCAGGTTTCGCAGGAGGAGTCCGCCGTTGAGGCGTCCGCCGTTGAGGCGTCGAAAACATTGCTGGAGGAGATCAAAATAAGACTGGCACAGTTGGCCCCGAGTGGACTTGATGACGAAATCGCGGCCCATTCCAAAGCGTTTGAGCACAGACTGCGGCAGTTTCCACCTCATCAGATGCGACGCTTCCTGAATCAGGTGCAAAATACCTTCTTTGAGTATTAGAGGAAGATGAAACCTCCAGACATTTCAATTGTCTCGAGACATTTCACTTTTCTCTAGACATTTCACTTGTCTTCACGTGACTCGTTTTTTTGTACATGAAGTTCACTCATTTAAAGATGTGGATAATTCTTTGTACAGACAGTTGTGGCAATACAAAAAAATTGTTGTATTGAATAGTATTTTTATTGTATTGTATTTTTTGTTGATTGTTTACTTTTTGTATTATTATTGTTTATTTTGATAATAAACCACTTTTTACCGATACTGCAAAATGCAAAACTTTATTTCGTACCTTCATACATTCATACCTCCATACAGTGGCGGCTGGTGGAAAATATTTTTGGTGGGGCTATTGATACAGTGAGTAAAAATGTTTTTGGGAGAAATGACCCCTTAAATTAGGACTTCTGGTGATGTAATGGTGATTCCAGTGCAGCACGGAGCTCGCTTTAATGCTGCGTTCAGACCGGACGCGATGCGAATATTCGCTTCGCTCTAAACGCTCCTATCGCATCGCTCTCGTCACTCAAGTTTCACCGCGGCTGCCAGCTGTGTTTACTCCCATCATTCAAACAAGACGCGCTGGCTCGGGAGCAACAACAACATGAACATATTTTACCGTGATTAAATTGTAACACACGTTTCTAAATGATGCCGACGTAACAACATACTGATACCGGTTAGTAAAAACCATGAATTAATGCTTTGACAAGTCTGCAGACAGACTTGTCATTGTTTTTTGAATGGAGCTTGGCTAAGCTAAGGTTGTATCCGACCGTCCACACTCACAACAACGGCCTACAGACATAAATAAACCAGCGACTGTATTCTCCATGACACAGACAGTCTGTGGTTTGTAGTGCACTTGTTTAACTTTTGTCTAGTTTCTGAACAGATCGTATCTGTCCCTGGCTGTTTGAAGAGCAAGCATGTGAAACAAAAGATAGCATTTACCTGTTTGCATCCAGCTAGCCATGTGAGAAGCCTTGTTGATACGTTTTGTCTTTTTCACGAGCCTGCTGTGATATATACATATCGGGTTGGTCCGGTCCAAGGTCTTTAAGTATCAATTTATCTCCCAAACTTCTCCTTTCGAAAGGATTGGAGAGTAGCTCTTACACGGCATTGGGTGCGGACCGAGGTCCGCCGACTCCACTTGCACACCATTCTCATCCAACTACTGTGTCACCTTGGTCACTCACGAGTCTAAACAACAACTCACGTCAACGCACGTAAGCAACATGGGCTCCAACGTGAGCGCCCTCGTGACCAATATATTTAACGGCGCTGATTGGCTGAAATGATGTTTCGGCAGCACAGTTTACTATTGAGACTTTTGCAACGTGCTGGTTGCTGCTGTTTGGCTCGGGGGCTCCGCCCCGTAATGATAAACTAATGCCATGGGCAAGGCCAGGCAGTGACTTATCAGTAACTTTAGACATCGTAACACAATTTAAAACGAGATGTTATTGTAGATTATACATTTTAGTGATACTAATTGTATGATATTTACCTTGTTCATTAAAAATA
>CM070480.1:47384397-47459397 GCA_036324585.1 Champsocephalus esox | reverse complement strand
AACTGCCATGTTTGATACAGTTTACGTTTAATTTAAACTATTTTACGCAGAAAAAGGTTTATTGACCTAACCTTTTTTAATAGTTTACTATAATTTAGAAAGGTTTTTGTGAGAAATAATTTCAAAATTAAACTTATTTTTCATTTTAGATTTAAATTTGAAATGTTTGCACACAACATTATTAATTTATACATTTTTATAATTTGTTTTAAATGAATCCATGTATGTTATTGTATTTCCTTGATGCTGGGGAAGATATCATGTAGTTCAACATGCAAATGTTCTAATGCAAGTAAGTATAAATATAACATGGAAAAGGAAATGCAATACGTTTCATAGGAGGATGTGGATTTATTTTCTCTCACCTTGTAATTACACAATCAGACATATCATATAATTTAGCTCTGGCCTTCACTCACAAAAAAACATTTTGTTGAATTGGACACATTTTCCAAAGCTCTACTGACTGACATGCGATGACTGGGACTGATGGAAGAATCTGTGAGGAATGAACTGGGAGCAGAGAAATAATCATATTTTAAAAGACAGCAGCTTCATAAGAGGCCAACAAGAGTGACAGAGTGTGTCAGTGTGCTGAAGGATAGACCAGCTATCCAGGCCAGTCTCTATAGACTTTCCAAGGGGTAACAATGCTGCTGCCGGAGTACTGACTGGAAGTATTGCTGATATCATGTCCACCATATCCTCTTAAAGTACTCTGTCCAACAATATCAGTCTGAAGAAAGGGTTTTTTTTTAACGCTTATTCAAAATAGCAGAGAAACATGCATTCTTGTTCTCAGGAGGGAACATTGACAGAGGAGTACTGGAAAAGTACACAGTAAGTACTTCATAGTACTTGTGAGGGTAGTTTCACTAGTACTGAGTCCAACAGGATCAACCTCACGAAGAACTAATGGCAACAAAAAATAATTCCCTCATCAAACTTAGCAGAAGTGGCTTGATGTTGTTCTCAGCAGGGGACTTTGACAGAGGATTTCTCAAAAGATACACAGTAAAAGTACTTCAATGTATTGTAAGTAGTAGGCTAACTAATACAAAGTCAAACAGTATCAATTTCATTAAGAACTAATGGTAACATTATATTTTGTATCATTCATCAAAGACAGCAGAAAACATGCATGATGTAGGCCGACTAAGGAGGAGACTCTGACTGAGGATTACTCACAAAGTACACAGCAAAAGTACTTCATTTTATTTCTGGTAGAAGTCAAACTAGAACCGAGTCCAACAGTGTCAGTTTTCTTAAGAACTTGTGGTAAACATATTTGTATCACTCGTCAAAAATAGCAGGAATAATGAAGAGCAGCTGATTTGAAAAGACAAAGTGGAGAGGCGGCTGAGTGACCGCAGAGCAGAACCGCGGTATAGTTTACATCTCCTAACAATGTTGTCCATTTTAGACATCGGCTTATTATATTTCCAGCCCTTAATAACACTCATTTTCTGGGCTCAATGTGTGTCTTGGCCGTTCGTTGTGATCGCTAAATTCACCTTGTTTCCCTTTGTTTATAATATTATCACCGCTTTTGTTTTGATATCACTTCCGTGAGTTTGGCCCCGCCCCTCGCTCCAAGGACCATGAGACCATTCAGTCTCAGTTCAAACGCTGTTCCGTTTACGTGTTTAATAAAGAGAAACAATAAGATCACGGATCACGGTCCATGTTTAATTGGCAGCAGCAAATTATAATGGAATAAGGCCCACACATCAAACCTGTGCTTGTCTTATATTGTACTTCTTAAACACATATTAAAATATATTGCACAGTATTCATTTCACGTTTTAATACCCTTTCTATTTCCTCCACAATTATGCAGAGCCTGCCCGACTGTTTCAAGAAGGATGTATCTAATTTATCTAATCTTCTAGCTGTTAAGAACAACAAAAGTAGACAAAATCAAAACAAATACACATTCTAAATTCATATTTAGAATTCATATTATTAGTATTATTATAAAAAAATGTACAGCGTAATTGTAACACTATTTGACATAAGGCATCAACAAAGGATAAACGGGTTTTTGTTGCTAAATCATTTGGCAACACAATTGACCAAAATATGAGTTATTATATTTCAAAGACATGGTTTGGTTTTGTCTACAAAATAAATGACTTTATTTGTGTAGAATTGAGGTCATAAGCTGTGTGTTGGCGGACAGCAGTAATGTTGTGAAAGTATTGCTCTTCTCACATCTTAAGAGGGGAACTTGATCAAAAGCACAGCTGGCTTAAACAGAGATATACATATGTATATCTCCCTCTCCTCACTCCTCACAGCCTCTCTATGAAACTCACAGTTTGGTTTCCATATGAAGCCGTTCTGCTCAGATCTGCATTTCTACATGTGATGTGTCATTCATCAGGCAGAGTCACAGCATGCTTGATTTATTCCATTGACATGTGGCTGGAATACGTGCATTTATCACCGCGACCGCTTTACAATCACTCTTTCACCACTGAGCTGACATGTAGACACACAGCATGTGTATGTGCAAACACACACACACACACGCACACACACACACACACTTTCATTTATATGCTGAACACAGAGATATTTCCACGGCTGTAAAAGTGCAGGTGCATGGTGGACAAATACTTACTTCAAGTATTTGTATTTATATTATTCCCCCAGTAATGCTCAGCACAATGAGGAAGCACCTCTCAGCGGAGAGTTAATCTGCAGAAAGAACTGCATCTGCTCACAATGTGTTCTCATTGTGTCGTCCAGCCTCTGTGACTGAGGTGGATGCACTTCATAATATGGAGTGTATCCGTTGCCGTGGTGAAGGTGGGATCAGCGGGAATCTCAGATAGTTTGTGGTGCATTGAAGTCGTGTTTCTCTCCATTGTCCTGACTAAAGATCCAAACAAACTGCCTCCGATACAGAGGCAGATAAGATGTAGCAAGGAATGAGCCTTTAGCACATCAGGAATAGCAAAGAGCATATACCTAATATGCAAGGGTCTGACATTGAAAAAAGGTCTTGTAATATTTCCATATATTTGTTCGTGCTGTCAATCGATTAAAAATGTCATGGAATTAATCACAATAATAATCTGTGATGCTGTATCGGTGACATTTGAAATATGTATTTTGTGGGGATATAAAAATACACGTGTGGTGTATGTAAATGCATGACAAACTGGAAGGAGAAAACAGAGCGTTTATTACATGATTTCTGACATATAGGCATAAAGTCTGGAAACTTCTGCGCATGGTCCGTTTCAGCCACACCTAAAGACGAGTGCAGAACACTGATCATGGATCCGGTGAGCGCGACAGCCGGTACTGATGCTTCCGACTGATGTCAACGCAATTCAACTCATGCTAACGTCTGTGTGTGCAGGCAGCATCGGGGCAGAGTTGGAAATGTGACCATTTATGTTGTATCCGTTGAGGTTTCCAGATGAATGGTTAGCGTCATGAGGGAACATTGACAGACCTGTCTGCATCTGTGTATCTGGACACTGACAATGTGCATGACATGACATCACACTTAGGACTGACATCCGCGTTGTCCTGCTTTAAACCCCCTTCACACTCATGTAACTCTGGCTGTGGACGGCTTCTCTTACCCTTCATCTTATCAATCAATTGGATCGCCTTAATTGAACAAACTCGTTTGTATGACGGATCTAGTCAAAGTAAAATGGGGCTTTGTGTTTTATCTCGTCACGTGCATGTCTTCCCCTTCTCCACTGCTGTTCAAGGTGTTCTGTTCGCATTCTGACAGCATCACAACTGGCCACATGTGTTTCACGTGACATTGCTTAAGCTAATCAGTCCTTGCTTTTCTTTCATCTTGTCAGACACACTATAGCTCTCCAACGCTTCCTCTGCAGGCTTCACCAGCACCAGGGCATTCTGTCCTTTCCTCCTGAGGACTTCAACACTTATTAAAGAACTGTTTTCATGAACTCGTTGGAAGCCTCAAGGCTCCACAGTCCATCTTTGTACCTCACGTCATAATAGTAGTGACAGCTGTATTGATGAAATGCAGCATTGTTTTTTGATGTGTTCAAAATCCTCAAACTGACTCTATTATTATTTTCATTGAGGTCATGACATTCTCATACATGGTGGGTGTTAACATTCACACATGGTGTTAAGGAAGAAAGAAGAAAGTGCTTCTTTGGAAAGCACTGTTGATATAGCGTTACAAAGCGGTTATGAAGAAAGAGGAACTCTGTTGGATGGAAATTGAAAATGAAATGATTATGTTTCGCCTTTGTGCTTCAGTGCTAAACAGAAAAACACTATTGTTGAAGTGTTTGTAAAAAAGCAAAAACAAGTTATTTATATGATTTTTTTTATTTGGAGGGATAAGAAAATATATTTGCTTAATTTGAAAGAGTCTGTCATTGGGCATCCAGTGCTGCCGTCTGGTGCTCCGAACAGACACACGGATTATAATTGTGGTCATGTTGTTGACGATCACATCAAATCTGTTGTGTACTAGAGGTGAAGTGTTGGGAACAGAAGGTCAGGTGAACTTACTGCTTTTCTCAAGATGAAAACACTTTTTATATACGAATATGCTTTCATATTCTTTCTTCATTTCTTCTGATATTCCTATACTTTTTTTCTGTGTAACTTTTCTTGATCTTTTGTAAATCTGTAAACATCTGCTGTACATCTGTTTTCTCCAGAAGTTTCTCCTTGTACGATGTGAGGGTCTGAGGACGGAGGGTCTGAGGACAGAGGGTCTAGGGACAGAGGGTCTAGGGACAGAGGGTCTAAGGACAGAGGGTCTGAGGACAGAGGGTCTAAGGACAGAGGGTCTGAGGACAGAGGGTCTAAGGACAGAGGGTCTAAGGACAGAGGGTCTAGGGACAGAGGGTCTAGGGACAGAGGGTCTGAGGACAGAGGGTCTAAGGACAGAGGGTGTAGGGACAGAGGGTCTAGGGACAGAGGGTCTGAGGACAGAGGGTCTAGGGACAGAGGGTCTAAGGACAGAGAGTGTAAGGACAGATTGTGTGGTATTGTCATACTGATATTCTGTACACACTGTGAAGACCACTGAGACAAATGTAACATGTGTGATATTGGGCTATAAATAAACATTGATTGATTGATTGATTGATTGATTGATAAAACTCTCTAACCATCTTGAAGCACATGTGTCTGGTGTGTTTGTTGCACCCCCCCCCCATGAATAAACAGGTCTGTATTCATCCTGGAGTGTCGTGTCTGCACTGTTTGCCTCCAGCTTTGAACAGTCTACTCTACGGTGACCTGAGAGTGCATGAGTGATGAGGTCAAGTCACAAACAGTCATACAGATGTTAATATTTAAACGGTTGTTTTTCTCACCCAAAGCATGAATTAAACACTATTCTTATGAGTCACACCTCGCTATATTGCCTTCTCTTCTCTCACTCCATTCATCCATCCTTATTTCTTTACCCCCCCCTACTCTATGTCATTTTGTTTTTTATTTTTCAATGTCTCTTGCTACTTACTTCCTTCCCTCATTCTTCAACCACCTCTCCATCACCCTCTTTTTCTTTCTGTGGCTCAATAATGGATGGGGGACATTCTGTCTCCCATTGGCTGGCCGGGGAGGTTCAAGAGACATGACTCGGCTGTGGAGGGCACTTTGTACAACACACACACACACACACACACACATTTTACTGCAGAGTTCAGGCAAAGGTTATTTCTGTTGCATAAATGTTGCAGGAGAGAATGGATTTGCCGTGTGAGTGTGTTTGTGTGTGTTTCTATGTGTGTGTGTGTGTGTGTGTGTGTGTGTGTGTGTGTGTGTGTGTGATTAGCATATTGAGATCACACTAGGTTGACAACAAAGGTAACTGTGTGTGTGGATGTGTTAAGATGCCCCCTTCTCTTGAACAAACAGGTGACATAACTTATTTCATATAAATATATATATACATAGAAATTTAGCATATTAGGTGATGTGTAAATGAGGTAGGGTGCGACCTAAGGAGAACGACACCCTATATCCAGGTGTGCATGATTATTAGGCAGCTTATTTTCCTCAGGTAAAATGAGCCTACCTTTCTTTTTAACTTACTCTGAAAAGTAAAAAGTCTTTCAGAGCGATGCAGCACTCTTGAAATTCCTACGATATTGGCGCGTGCCAGAACCAAAAGGGTTATTGAAAATAGTCAACAGGGTAGCAAGAAATGTGTTGAGACAAAAAGATGCAAATGAAGTGCCAAAGACCTGAGAGGAGTGAAACGTGAAGCCACCAGGAAGCCATTATCCTTCAGTGCTGTCAGACTCCAGAACTGTGACCCACCTGAGGGCCCAGAAGTCTCCGGTGTTCAGCGACATGGCCACGGTGAGGGACGCTGAAACCCTCACTGAACAAGACACATGAGTTCAAACGTCAAGACTGGGACAAGAAATATCTGAAGACAGGTTTTCAAAGATGTTCTGGACTGATGAGATGAGGGGGCTCTCGACGGACCAGATGGATGGGCGGCTGGATCAGTACCGGGCCCAGAGCTCCACTTCCACTCAGTGACAGCATGGTGGATGTGGGTTCTGGTATGGGCTGGTATTATTAAAGATGAGCGATGAACCTTTTTGGGGTTGAAGATAGACTCAAAATCAACCCCCAAATCTACTGCCGGTTTTAGGAGACACTTTCTTCAATCCGTGGTACAGGAGAAGGTCTGCATCTTTCAAGTAGATGCATGATTTTATGAAGGACAATGCTCCATCGCATGCTTCAAAGTACTCTACTGTGTGGTAAACCAGTAAAGGCCAAAAGAATACTGACATGACCCTCTTCCTGACCTTAACCCTCCCTCATCTGACCTAAACCCTCCCTCATCTGACCTTAACCCTTCCTCACCTGACCTTAACCCTTCCTCATCTGACCTTAACCCTTCCTCACCTGACCTAAACCCTCCCTCATCTGACCTTAACCCTTCCTCACCTGACCTTAACCCTTCCTCACCTGACCTTAACCCTCACTCACCTGACCTTAACCCTTCCTCGTCTGACCTAAACCCTTCCTCACCTGACTAAACCCTTCCTCACCTGACCTTAACCCTTCCTCATCTGACCTAAACCCTTCCTCACCTGACCTTAACCCTTCCTCGTCTGACCTAAACCCTTCCTCACCTGACTTAAACCCTTCCTCACCTGACCTTAACCCTTCCTCATCTGACCTAACCCCTTCCTCACCTGACCTAACCCCTTCCTCACCTGACCTTAACCCTTCCTCATCTGACCTTAACCCTTCCTCATCTGACCTAAACCCTCCCTCGTCTGACCTAAACCCTTCCTCACCTGACTTAAACCCTTCCTCACCTGACCTAAACCCTTCCTCATCTGACCTAAACCCTTCCTCACCTGACCTAAACCCTTCCTCACCTGACCTTAACCCTTCCTCACCTAACCTTAACCCTTCCTCATCTGACCTAAACCCTTCCTCATCTGACCTAAACCCTTCCTCATATGACCTTAACCCTTCCTCACCTGACCTTAACCCTTCCTCATCTGACCTTAACCCTTCCTCATCTGACCTTAACCCTTCCTCACCTGACCTAAACCCTTCCTCATCTGACCTTAACCCTTCCTCACCTGACCTTAACCCTTCCTCATCTAACCTTAACCCTTCCTCACCTGACCTTAACCCTTCCTCACTTGACCTTAACCATTCCTCATCTGACCTTAACCCTTCCTCATCTGACCTTAACCCTTCCTCACTTGACCTAAACCCTTCCTCATCTGACCTTAACCCTTCCTCACCTGACCTTAACCCTTCCTCATCTGACCTTAACACTTCCTCACCTGACCTAAACCCTTCCTCACCTGACCTTAACCCTTGCTCACCTAACCTTAACCCTTCCTCACCTGACCTAAACCCTTCCTCACCTGACCTAAACCCTTCCTCACCTGACCTTAACCCTTCATCACTTGACCTTAACCATTCCTCATCTGATCTTAACCCTTCCTCATCTGACCTTAACCCTTCCTCACTTGACCTAAACCCTTCCTCATCTGACCTTAACCCTTCCTCACCTGACCTTAACCCTTCCTCATCTGACCTTAACCCTTCCTCATCTGACCTGAACCCTTCCTCATCTAACATTAACCCTTCCTCATCTGACCTTAACCCTTCCTCACCTGACCTTAACCCTTCCTCATCTGACCTTAACCCTTCCTCACCTGACCTAAACCCTTCCTCATCTGACCTAAACCCTTCCTCACCTAACCTTAACCCTTCCTCATCTGACCTTAACCCTTCCTCACCTGACCTTAACCCTTCCTCATCTGACCTTAACCCTTCCTCACCTGACCGTAACCCTTCCTCATCTGACCTTAACCCTTCCTCACCTGACCTAAACCCTTCCTCATCTGACCTTAACCCTTCACACCCTGCACACATAGATATACTCCTAAGAAAGCCAACACATCACTTTTACTTTATCAATTATTAAGGTTTGAGGTCTATTAACATTTTGGATTGACCGAGAGCACTGTAGTTGTTTAATAATAAAATGCATCCTCAAAAATATGCCTAATAATTGTACACACAGTGTGTACACATATATTGATATATCATTTGTGTTCCTCTTATGTTAGTTCAGCCATTGCTACCCTGCTCAACTCTCAGTCCAACTAACCCAAAAGATGAAGAGCCACATGCACAGTTAGGGTTAGGGTTTCTGACCAGTGGACCTTTGTTACATGCCATCTCCTTCTACGATGGCCGACAAGGGCCAGAGCATTACAGCGTCCCAACACACTTACATTAGGAAAAACACGATGCACTTTCAGAAACGTTGCAAATATAAAAACACAAATGTGCCAAAATACATGCAAATGAAGAAATATCTTCACCAACAACGGTGGACAACACTGTTCAAAAAGTGACTCACACTGCTGGGACGGAGCGCTTGGGGACGTTCAGGATTATAAAGCTGGACAACTGTCTCAGAGCGTTAGTCTGTGTTTGTTTGTATATCTGGAATGACTAGGTTAGCTACGTTAGCTAGGTAGCTTACAGCAGATCTGCAGTTATATCAGAAGGAGTCATGGAAGTGAAGTCGATAGGGAGTTGGCAGGTTACCAGTTCAAGTCCCGGCAAGACCAAGTGCTACCGAGGTGTCCCTGAGCAAGGCACCGTTCCCTAAACTGCTGCCCGGGCGCCGTTCAAAATGGCTGCACACTGCTCCTAACACTAGGATGGGTCAAATGCAGAGAAACAATTTCCCCACGAGGGATTAATACAAATCCATCTTAATCTTCTTTATTATTAAAATAAGCGCATAACACATTTTATATAAGTTTCCAAAAATAGAGACAGTTGGCCAACTTCATATATTGAGTTGGCTGATAACGTTCTTAGAACTTAAATTGTTTACATTTTTATCAGCAGTTATTTAATACACTGTATAGGAAAATGTGTTTAATTTCACAGCATTTTACAGTGTAATCCCCATTCTCGTTCATCCCAGAAGAAAACTCTACACATAGCTACAATTCCTTTGACAACAATTCTGGAATGATGATTAGTAATTGTTCTCTCTCTGTTAACTGGCATATTATATAACCACACTACATTTCAGATAAAAGGAACAAATGTTTCTCTATTATCTCGACATGGTCTGCCTGAGTATTTTGTGTATAGTGTTGTAAATCTGTTAGTTAGAGGACATTCTTTTTCGTTTTCAAGGCACGTCAGTTATTGATTCTGGCGTTCTGTTCGCACACGTTATGATTGTCATTCTCTTGTGAAATGGTTTTCTTTGATTTTTCGGAAACACTTTACAATAAGGGACACAACATGTGCTTATTTACTGAGTAGTGAATAAGGAACGACTAGATAGTTAATGGTTAGTTAATGAGGAGTTTCTGAGTGACTGCGATTTAAGAACTGATGGTTAGTTACTGGTAAACAGACAGGGGGGTACTGTATTAATGAAACATTCGTTAATAGTTAGTTAATGAGGAGTTCCTGGGTGACTTTGATTGAGGCAATGGAAGCATCAGGGCACTTTTAAACCGGCCCCCTTCAGCTTGCTTGCTGGGTCCCACACTGGATGGACTGGTGGAGGGGGATCTGACTCATGTTTTGATTTCCTCATCAGGGGCCTCATTTATAACGCTGTGCGTAGGATTCATGTGGGAAGGTTGCTTACGTAGTAGAAATCCAAAAAATAGGTACAGAAATGTTCCGACATTTTCCGATTCACCAAACATTGCGTACCGGCGAGGAAAGTGCGTACAGCACTTCCTACGCCGGTTTCCCTTCATAAATCACAATCGACTCGAAATGCGGCGCAGCTTTCGCGGGCTTCACGTAACACCCATATTTGACTAATAGTCAAATAAACGCCCATTCATTCATTCTGACTAGGGATGCTCCGATCGATCGGTCACCGATCGAGATCGGCCGATACTCACTCTCTACTGATCGATCGGTGCTCTCTAAACATGCCAATCGCGAGAGCCGATCGCATGACGTAAAATACAAGACACTTTTCTCTGTGTGCGGCAAAACAAGCTCGCCAAAATGGCTTCACCGGTCTGGCATTATTTTAAGGTGTCCGAAAAAGACAGTAAAATAGTGGTATGTGTGAAGCAGAAATCCTGCAGCTCCGCCCGCCAGACCGGTAAGCGCAGCGAAACACACACACAGGGAGAACCAGTCCGCAGTTAATTTCCTCATATTCCAAACGAGAAATTACGGTAGCAAATCACCCGGTTCTTTACGACCAGAACTATTAACGAGATACAAACCGGAGGAACCAGGCATGGAGGGAGGTGGCAGAGACAGTGGGGGAAACTGGTAGGGTTTCGCCTATTTGGGGAGTTTATATATATATATATTGCTCGCATAAAATCCCCAGGTTTTTTGCTTTGTATGTCGGGGGCGGGAGATTCATGTGATTGGTTGTTGGTCGTGTTGCTCACAAAAAATCCCCAAGCTGTCAGACACGCCCAGCTCCAAGATGTTCAAGATTTTTGAAAAGCTGCTGTGTGGACGTACCGTAAGAGTTAGACCTAACACACTTAGCTAATTTATCTACTTCTGGAACAAGCTAAACTAGTTATTATAAATATATGTATTCTTCATTGTCGGGTCACTCATTACTGGATCAGTGAGCTGCATGAGATACTGACAGGCTGTCAGGCGAGGGGGAGAGAGAGAGGGAGAGAGGAAAATAGAGGCTTCCGCTCATCTCTCCCATGTTATTCTCCAAAGTGAATGTAAACTTGAATAATGTACATCATTTGAATGTAATAATTAAGTTGATTGTTGTTTGTGGAAGCTCCAGTGAATGAGCCCCATTAACTGGGTTTTAAACATCACTTTAAATGGAAGATTTAAGATGATGTTTAAATCTTCCATTTAGCCCGCCCACTCGATCGGATCGGCGATCGGTATCGGCCGATACTGATTCCAGCGATCGGCGATCGGCCCCGAAATTGGCGATCGGAGCATCCCTAATTCTGACTGACTGCATGAAGAAGATCGCAGGAAATGACGACAGAGCAGCTAAAAAAGACGTCTCACACCGTGTCAGATGTTGGTTATTTTGGGGAGGTCGAGATCAATCATATTTTTTGGTGGATGCAGTTTGAACCAGAGTAGCAGCATGGAGGTCGGATCGTCACTAAAATAAATAAATAAGTGGTCCGAAAAAGGTTCATGACAAAAAAAATACACATAGCCTTCCTCAGGCAGTGTGTTAGTACCGGGGTACAGGAGGTCTCCTGTCCCCCTGCTGGCAGTAGTTGAAATGAGTAAAATATGTACCATGTGACCTCTTGAGGAAGCAACACGTGAACAGGACAGCCACATGTTTTTATCGACTTCAATCCGATCTAATACTTGACGTTCCATGCCTTTGGTTGCATTATTGGTATGTACAATTGATATAAACATAGTGTTCTTTCCTTCCCAGTTAATATGTGAAGTGATGAATAATGTTTATAGAGAACATGTTTGGGATGATAGTTAATGCGTGTTGTAAACTCCTCTGTAGAACTACCGTTAGCTACAGCCATCATTTTGTGCTACAGCCACATGGCTTTGGTGTTAATTCAATGTATGTTGTATAATGTGTGTAAATATTCTTCTGCATATTTATGTACTTCTTGTATTGTGTTTATTTTCTAGTTTCACCCTTTCTTCGTCATTAAAGCGATTAAACGACATCTATTATCTCTAGTCCTTGATGGTGGAAGATGTTTAGCTGACAGTCAAAGTGTACAAGAGATATGTGCACGTAGGACAACACACACGTGTTTCTGCTTAACTCATCATTACTTACCTTACCATTACTCAAGTAACGCATCAAAAAGAGTAGTTACCCATTACCTAATGATTACCTTTCGTTACTTAAGCAGTTTGTGTCCCCTCAAGTAAAGTACTGCATCAAAAAGAGTAGTTACCCATTTACTCTAACACTAACTATCATTTGTTAAAGAGCAACTTGCAGGTTTATAGATTTATGCTTAACCTTGCCTGAAAATTACAATTAAAAAAGTTAATGCTGGATTTGATATGTTTTACGAGACATATGGAATTCAGAGGGAAAGGAGCCGTTTTGAGCTCTGCTACTAAAAACTGCCTTTTTAACGTCATACGTCAAACGCGTCATATTACGTCACATGGGGGAGCAACTTTCTCTGACTCCTCTGCCCAATCCGCGGTAGTAGTTTGTAGTTGGTTTGAGCGGTTGTGATTCAGTGAGCTGGTAATTTTACATTGCATTTCACCATTTGTAATCATGGTGAGCTCTTGTGTTGGTGCCGTTGCACTCAGAGAGGGCCGAGAGGGCCCTGACGGCTCGCCACTGTTATTAACAGACAGCTCGAATATCTTTGCAATATACATTACTTTATTCCAGCGTACACCATAACCGATTTTAACTGTGCATTCTGTTTCACCTTATTTTGTATTATACATTTACATAGTTTGCATGCTGTATTTTACCTGCGCTATTGAGTGACTTGCACTGTTTCATATATTTTTTTACATCTTAAATATACATTTCTTTACAGTGTTGGAGAAGCATGGGACTTTCATTAACTTGCATTGCCAAAACAGCTGAACATCTAGCCTTTGAATCTTTGAGGAGCAGGAATGATCTGCCATCCATAGGATACAACATGGCGTGGAAATAGTTATATATTGTCAGGATTGGTCACTATAATTAGTTATTACTTTTATTTCGACTTTGATGAACCAGACCTTTTAAAGCCTATGACAACTGTTATAAAAGTATAGCCTGAGAGTCTCACTTCAGTGTTCTTTGTTAGATCCGCACGTGGCCATGGCTTGGTTTTAACACGTGCCTGGACGGGCTGAGGTGTGAGCATGGAGACATCACACTCTTGTCCTCAGAGAAGTTGCCATTGCTCTCTCACACAATAGGTGCTGGGGGAAAGTCCACAGCAGCACAAAAGAGGGCCACGTTACCATTCAATCTTTCACAAAGGAAGCATGTGTGTTGCTATATTTGTCTACTTTTCCCTTGCTCTTGTCGTTCAGTCGCCGGTATGTTTTTCATGCAGGAGAGGAAGCTATTGACTCTGGGGGTACCAAGGGCCAATGATCCAATTACATCCAGGAGCCGAGATGTGGCCCCAGAACTCGGAGGTACGCTCCGGTCTGTGCACCAGATGCAGTCGTGAAAGTGTGCCTGTGCCTGTAGTGTGAAGGCAACGTGCAACAGTCAAATTCTCGTTCTTTTATTTTTCAAAAGGATCTTGCAAAAAAATCAAAAAAACACAAGCCGTCATGAAAGAAAACATATATATCACCCTTAGATTCTGCCACGAGAAAAATACATTTCATCTTACAATGCACTGTCTTGCCCTTTTAAATATGTGTAAGTGCACATTCCTGATATTTGACATTGTAGCTGCAATGTTGGTTTCAAGCTCCCCAGGTCTTCATCAGGGCAGAACACTAAGAATATATGAATGTGGTATTTATATACACAGGCAATATCCTGTAAATGAACACCTCACATAACAAGAGAGAACACCGATATCCCAATAGAAAAATGTTACCACGATAAAATAGTAAAAAATAAATAAAAGCTGTGCAACATGTAGCACCCAACAATAAAAACTCTGTATTTGTGAGTATAGATGTAGGGTTAAAGTCTGTTCATCTGTATGTCTGTATGTACAGTACTTCCATTCAATATAAATACAACCCATTGTTCTGTAGCCATTCCAAATATGCTGCAGCTGTTTGTAGTTTGTGTTCCTCCCTTTCTTTCTTAAGTCTCTCTCCAGAGGGTGATCCAAAACCTCACAACTCTACGGTGATCCTTTTATATTCTCAAACTTGGCGTAAAAATCAATCCAATTAAATGAGCACACGTTAAAATGTTCACGAACGTCGACCAGCCCAGGAAAAGTACCTTTATCTCCAATTACATAGGAAATACAATTCAAATATCTCATTCTAACTTTTAATGAAAAAGAAAGCAGGTTGATCATTGTATTTATTGTTTGCGTCTCATCTATATTTCAGCCCTTCTTTCTCTGTCTCGTCTTAATTGAAAGGCCATGGCAGGGGACCGGAGCAGCAAGTAGCCTGATCAATACTCAGCCTGATGTGTAAATTGATCGTGATGGGAGGATGGTGCAAGTGTTTGAGTGATAGAAAGAGCATATTTACTGTGTGACTGAGTGTGTGGTCGAACTCTCTCTTATTGAGGTGTTCAATCAGTCTAATTCATCCTCGCCCAGAGACCGCTGTGTGGTTGCAGGACAATTCATTTACTCTGCAGGCTCCAATCAAAACTATTCCCAGCATTCCCTGCTGTAATAATCACTGCATATGAAATGAGAGGATCCATAATGCTGAACTGCTTTACACTCAACAGGGCCACTCGTGAGTCTTTATGATGTCAATTCCTTGTGGACTACAGTAGGGCCAATCAACTTTTGAAAATGTGCTAAATCTCAGTGTTATATAGAAATAAAATACTGTCATTGTTTTTTCAAATGAAATTCCTCTATTAAGAATACTATCAAGATCAATCTTAAGAAAATAAAAACGTGATTTTTTCAGGATTTCAACTTGGGGAGTACCAGAATGTTACATTTTTACACAAGACAGAATAAGCTAGCTGCATTCCCTGACATTCACACAACGCATCCTCAGACTGCTGATACATGTTTGTAATGGGGATTACTGGTTTGAATTACGATAATACCATTAAAATACATTTATTACAGCTACATTTACTTTTTTTGATTGAGGCTATTTTCATTCTTCTTTTTTCTGCAGTAGTTTAACAAAAATACTGTGTTTGATTGGAATGAATGGATTAAACCATTTGTAAACTATATTCTACAGACCTTGATATATAGACCAATATATTTAGTATCCAACATTTTTCAAATTAAACTATGGTCCAGCATAGTTTAATTTGAAAAAGGTTGGATACTAAATATCTTGGTTCCTCCTAAGGTCACATTGTTCTGATGTCTTATAGAGGACACTAAATAAATAAAACATATTTTTGTCATCTATTTTCTCTTTATTTAGTTGCATTGCATCTGATATTAAGTTAAGCCAAAAATAAACAAAAGTATACGGGTTATATCACTTATTTCTTGTGATATTTAGATTAGCTTACGAATTCCAGATTTGTTTGAGTTTTAACTCATTTTTAAAGTAACCCTCCCGACCCTGGATTGGAGGACTCAGAGGAGTCCATCATGTGATCTCTATCTGTGATGTCATGAGCCGTCAGGCCTGTCAGGCTGGAGCATATTACAGAGTTCAATCACTGAGTGTTTCAGTCAGAAAGCAAAGCCTTGCTGACATCTGTCTGACAGGAAGCAGCTTGTCCTCGCTCTGCTGCAGTGAGGATGCACTCCTGTCTCTGACATCAGTGTGACATCATACTTCCCACTTGACTTTCTTATCAAGCAAACACAGACACCTTTCTGTTTGTTAACAATAATTCATTTTCTCCACTTAGAAAGCCATTTTCAAAGGTAAACATCATCTCAGGTAAACATAATCAGCTGACTCGGCACTGGCCTCTTCTCTCAGCGTGTCAACAATTATTTATTAGATACATAAAGGCATTCTAATGTGAGCACACAGCAACACTTTAGGAGGTTCCAGAGACAGGGCCCAGCAGAGGATAGCAATGTGTGCTGCATGGGCAGTTCTCTGGGGGGCGGTTCACTGCATTTGGACCCGCCTCTGGCCCCCTCCACAATATACAATTGTGATAATAATAATAATAATAATAATAATAATAATAATAATAATACTAATTATTATTATAATAATAATAATAATAATAATAATCATAATTATAATCATAATGCTGATTCATTGCAGCAAAGACTGCATTGAAACTTTGGTTAAAATAACCATGTTTTTTTAATAATATAATCAAATACAAATTGTTAATTAGTCATTGACTAGAAATGATTTGACCAAAACAAAGACCAATAATGGTAATCTATGTATTTTTGTGTGAGTAGGAAATGTTGAAATGTTGATCACGCTCGTTGTGTCTTTTGTGTTTCATTAATGTGCAGATGAGCTGAACATGCCAGAGAGAATCATGTGCTTACAGGCAGTCCTACAATCAACACATGACCAGTAATACCTACTCTCTGAGACAGGCCTTCCGTCAGGCCTGCTCCTGCATCGTGGTACAACACAACGTTACCTGCAGGTTCTAATAATGTGTTAAAGAAACCCTTTTGATCTGATGTTCAAAGAACCTTTGGAGGCTGTTTATCATTTTAAATAATGTTCCTCTAAGGTTTAAGGTTTTAACTGCAACATTCTGAGGATGTTTTGTGGACGTTGCTGGGGTAACATATTAAAGATGTTCTTTTATAAAACATTCCCTCAATGTTACATGATAACAAAAGAAGAACTTTTGAAAAAAACAAACCAGCACGTAATACACGATGAGCTGTAAGCAGATATGTAATGTCTGCGGTGGCAGGTCCGAGTCCCAGCCAGACATGTTTGGTTCTAAAACATCTGAGAATGTTACCGTTCATTGTTCTGGGAATGTTTTCGGCGGGACGTTTTATTTTGGCTCCCAGTATCTTCTGTAAACCTAAAACCGCCAAAATGGTCAATATGAAAGTGTGTTATGTAGCCTACATAACACACTTTCAGGAAAAGGACTGGGAGACTTTAATATTGTATTGAAACAAAGTTACATACAAACAGCTGCGGGTAAAATGTACCCGTTGGCGGTTCTAGTGTTAAGATGTTTTTGATAACATTGTTAGAACATTGTGCCCAACTATTCTTAAAACGTTTTCAGCGCGATCTCATTTAGGTTCCCAGAATGTTCTTCTGAAAGGTGGGATAACGCTCTCTAAAAACATTCTTAAAATGTTTGTTGATAACCTTCGAAAGATGTTTTTGATAACATTGTTAGAACATTATGCCCTACTATTCTTAAAACATGTTTTTGTTGTTTATGCACAAGTCTCGATTGTCATATTGATAGAATAACACGTAGAAAACCAAATAGATTTATTTGTATCATGACAGAAGCCACTTTTAGTCGCCAGGAGTACTTATAATCACAGTATTCATAATATCATGTGTAAAATATCAGAAAAGAATCACGCTTTGTTCTGACTACAAACGTTGAGTCTCGTATGTAGGTTCTAACTGTTGGATGTTCTATCTGGCCGTGTGTGCTTTGTGAGGCTGCGTAGAAACAGTGTCCGCTGGTTATGCATAGTGGATACAAGTCGTTATCGCACCCTTTAGATTTGAGACCGACTGACATAGAGAGGAACGGACCGACTCACTGCCCGTCCCTGAAACCCCTGTTAGTGTTTGTTTCTACTATGTTCCTCTCTCTCCCCTGCCTGCTGGGCTGCTCCACACGGCTGGGAGAAATCTCCAATCAACCACACCTGCAACCTGATCATCAGCCACACTATGAAAGCCTTCAGCCTGCGCTCACTCCCTGCCGGATTGTTGCGTGACACCTTTGCCTGCTTTTGCCTCACACTTATTTGTATGTCTCTCCCAGGAGGAGTCCAAGGGCTTCCACACTCCCAAGACCAGCCAAGCCTCTCTATCCACCCTGGAACAACTGTTTTCCACATAACCAACCTCCACTCCTGCTCCCCTTTTCTAATAGACAAATGTTACTTTCACAGCTGATTCCGAGTCTGTCTCTGGGTCCCCTCCAGGACACGTGACACCGACAGTGACTTGTAGCTGCTGGTGGCAGCTTTAAAGAAAAAAAAAGACTTCTGATAAATCAGAACGATAAAGCACGTTATCCTACTCTAAAATAATAAGATTCTAGCAAAAATTAACAAATCTAACTTGCAGCTGAAAACGTGTTAAGAATAGTAGGGCATAATGTTCTAACAATGTTATCAAAAACATCTTAAGAAGGTTATCACCAAACCTTTTAAGAATTATTATCGCAATTATATTTATTTTGTCTAAAAAGGTCAAATGTCACGTGTTTTGCATCAATCTTGATTAGGGCTGTCAGTCGATTAAAATATTTAATCGCGATTAATCGCATGATTGTCCATAGTTAATCGCGATGAATCGCAAATTAATCGCACATTTTTTATCTGTTCTAAATGTACCTTAGAGAAATATTTTTCAAATTTGTAATACTCTTATCAACATATGAGTGGACAAATATGCTTTATGCTAATGTTTATTATCATTTGAACAATGACAAATATTCTAATGAATATTAAACACAACAACCTGGAACCTCTCTCATTCTGTGTGTGTGTGTGTGTGTGTGTGTGTGTGTGTGTGTGTGTGTGTGTGTGTGTGTGATCGTTGGAGCTATGTGCAACTCAAGGCATATGCTCGAACGGGAGCTGCCTGGACGCTGCAATTATGAGTGTGCTGACTTCTCGTACAATGTCCCGCTGTCTGCTTCCTGCATCAAGTCAAGTGCTCGGCGCAGTTGTGTGGATAGAGCGCTCCTCTGTTTCATTTAAACAGCTCCTTATATCCGTTAGCGCAGCTAGCTAGCACCCGATGCTAACAACAACACTGCACGTAAGGTCTCTCGCTCGCTCGGGCCACACGTACACACACCCTCCCGGTCCTCCCGATGGCCAGTCGGTGCCTGCCGGTGAGCGTGGAAGTGTGGTCTGCCACAAGCGGGCGGCAGGAGCGGGGCTGTCAGCATCATCAGCTTGTAGATGGTATTTTAAACTCGATGCGCTCTGAAGCTACGGGGCGGCCGAGGAAAAAAAATACACATGCGTTAATCGCGTTAAAATAATTAGTGGCGTTAATTTTTAACGCGTTAACTTGACAGCCCTAATCTTGATACGTGGTACTTATTATATGTTGCCGTTTGGATTCCTAAAGCTTTGAGTCTACCATCCCATCATCCAAGGGTGGTTTTCACTATAAGTCATGTTTTTCTTTGGATGGACACTATAATTTACATTTTTTTTACAATGTTCAATCTGAATTTACTTTAAAATAAAAAACATGACTCTTCTACATCCAACTCACAGGTTTACCATTGCTATCATCAAACAGATTATTAATGTACCCCTTTTAGAAGTGCAGGTATGGTCATGTGTTCTGGGAATGTCATTGTCGAGGCTAGGACCTGAAAAACAGGCTCAGGGCTGAACAGGTGAAGGGAAGTTCTGTTGACCTTATTAAGACCTTGGTTAAGACGACATTTGAGTTATTACAGGAAATGCAATATGGAAAAAGAGTTCCATGAAGCTCGTTCAAATGGTTTAATATACAATGTGGAAAAAGTAGAGTAGTAGTTGTCATGTTTTATTTGTATATTATATTACACATGGCTGTCTCCCTTGAGGACCCCAGACTAGTGTTTAACATGAGCAATTATGTAAATGTTTAAATGTAACTTAATAATTATTGTGTATCTGACTCAAAGAGAGGATCCCAAATCAAACGAAAACATGCATTTGTACTTAAAGGCACTGGAAAACATGTAAAGCTGCATTAGGTAACCCTAATGAACCTCCTGTCGCCAGGACGTTCGAGGGTTACCGCCCCGTGAGGCACCTAGGACCTTGAGACCACAGCTGGTGTATCGTGTATTCTCCAATACACAGCTTCGGCAATAGAGGCTTTGCACACCGCCCACTCTGGTTCAATGCCCCCAGCCTCCACAGGAATGCCCAAAACACAATCTATATTAAAACATATTAACGTAGCACTCTGGAAGGATCAGTGTGGCTTGTTATAGCAGAGAGGGGTCTTCAGGGAACATTAGAGGGTCTCTGTGTGTCTATCAGGCAGAGGAACCTCTCTATGTGGACATGAAGGGCTAATGGAAATACACGTTTCAGGTGACTAAAATATAGTTAAGAATATTAGCATATTGTTTATTTTTATGCCAATCAATCCCCCTTGAGCTTAAACACTGGACCTTTCAATTAGAAAACATGCATATTGATTATTCCATGACGTGCAAACACACTTTCTTCTCAGCACAAACAACTTTTTTCCTTGCATAACTCCATGCCGTGTGTGTGTGTGTGTGTGTGTGTGTGTGTGTGTGTGTGTGTGTGTGCGTGTGTGTGTGTGTGGGGGGGGGGTAGAGGTTTAAAATGGCGCCTGTCTGGAAATAGGTCCATTATGGGCTTGAAGTACTTTTAGTCCTCCAAACATTTCTGGCTCACTCTCTTTCATGTTCTCTCTCTCTCCTGCGTCTTCTCCCTCTCTCCCTCCCTCTCCCTCTCTCTCTCTCTCTCTCTTCCTCCCCCCTCTCTCCCTGCTCTCGCTCTGCTTCATTCTGCTGTCTCCAAACTTCTCTCTAGCCAATTAGTGCTCAGACTGTTCCAGCAGAAGACAATATGTCTGCTCTGGATCCAGAGAGGAGGCCTTAAACGCTCTCCAGAGGGAGGGGGAGGAGGAGAGAGGGATTACACATGCATTAGGTGGTGGTGGGGGAGGGTCCTCCTGGGTGCACTGATTACATTTGCATATATGAACTCAAAATGATGTAGCCGTTTACAGCTCAAATGCAACTGTAACACCTGCACATGCTTTACTTGATGCGCGGTGAGTCAAGTCAACGTTTCAGGCGTTGAGAACAACGTTGTTGATCAAACTATAACTTCAGAAAGAGATCATAATTCTGACTCGAGCTCATACTGACAGTGCACCTGCATGTGTGTCTACATGTACATGACGTGAACAATGACGCAATGTCAGCAGGGAGAGATATGGTGAACGCTGACGCCAGACAAACCCATCACACACACACACACACACACACACACAGGTCACAGATGACACAGTGAAATGGACGTACTGATGGGACATTGAACGAGGGGGGGAGATATTAGAATAGGTGGATACAGACCATTGAATCCTCCAGTAAAACAAAGAAGAAACAAGAGGTCAGAGGAAGATTTACTTTCATTTAAATCCTAAACACTTAGATCTTATATTTGAAATTGTATCCAAACCTCTCCCCTCCCTGACCTCTCGAGGTTTATCAGAGGGCAACAGGTTGCAGAGAAGGCCTATAGCCGGCCGGGGAGTGGGGAACGTAGTCACTGACCCACTCCTACCTCTGACAAATTCAGGTTCCAGTGGGGACCTCTCTCCCTGCGTGTGCCTCTCCACCTCTGTTTCCTACTTCCTACCTGCTACCCTTTTCCCTCACCCCATCCTAAGGGAGTGCATGTATGTAGACACGTTAGTTTAGCTGCTATAGGCTTGGACTGTTGGGGGGGGGGACCTTACTCCGTCTTTCTGTCTGTCTGTACCAGTGTTCTCTCTTGTTCAGATAAACCCAGCTTCCCCAAATCTCTTTGTGTCCATATCTACGCCGGGATCCTGAGTCAAGGCTGATCCTGTTGCTGCGGTCTTGTGTCCTGGACCCTGAATCATGTGTCCTGGATCCTTGATCCTGAGTCCTGGATCCTGTGTCCTGGATCCTCTATCCTGAGCACTGGATCTGAGTCCTGGACTTCGAGTCGTGGCTGAACCTGTCTCTGCGGTCCTGCCTGACTCTCATCATGTTGCTTCCCTGATGGCTTCCACAGGACTGTAGCTGACATCCTCGTGGATTCATCTTCCTATTATAGGTAGTCCAAACATTTGGACTACCTATGTTGCAAATGTATTATTTTTTCAATTTACACACGGCAGCTATTGCACGTCTGTCCGTCCTGGAAGAGGGATCCCTCCTCTGCTGCTCTCCCTGAGGTTTCTCCCATGTTCTCTTTAACTGTGGGTTTTCTCTGGAAGTGTTTCCTTGTTCGATGTGAGGGTCTAAGGAGAGAGGGTCTAAGGACAGAAGAGGGTCTGAGGACAGAGGGTCTGAGGACAGAGGGTCTGAGGACAGAGGGTCTAAGGACAGAGGGTCTGAGGACAGAGGGTCTAAGGACAGAGGGTCTAAGGACAGAGGGTCTGAGGACAGAGGGTCTTAGGACAGAGGGTCTAAGGACAGAGGGTCTAAGGACAGAGGGTCTAAGGACAGAGGGTGTGGTATTGTCATACTGATATTCTGTACACACTGTGAAGACCACTGAGACAAATGTAACATGTGTGATATTGGGCTATAAATAAACATTGATTGATTGAGTAATATTGTGTATGCAGGACGTTTACCTGTAACAGAGTATTGTTATACTGTAGTATTTCTACTTTTACTTAAGTACAATATCTGAGTACATGATGTTGCTCATGTGGAGCATCTTCCATCTAAGCTTTCTTCTACGTGATTAAACATGATCTGATGCCTCTGCAGATACACATGATCAGTTTCTAAACAGCCCTTTCTCTGAACTGGGTCGGTCTTCGCTGAGAGAGTCCTCCTGCCAAAGCCTCGCGCGCGTGAGTAGGCTTCATGGTGACAATGCAAATATGTCCAATGGCTGTTGTGTTGTGTGTTGTGTGTTGTGCTGTATGTTGTGTGTTGTGTTGTGTGTTGTGTGTTGTGTGTTGTGTGTTGTGGGTTGTGTGTTGTGTTGTGTGTTGTGCTGTGTGGTGGGTTGTGGGTTGTGTGTTGTGTGTTGTGTGTTGTGTGTTGTGTGTTGTGTGCTGTGTTGTGTGTTGTGTGTTGTGTGTTGTTGTGTGCTGTGTTGTGTGCTGTGTGTTGTGCTGTGTGTTGTGTGTTGTGTGTTGTGTTGTGTGTTGTGTTGTGTGCTGTGTCGTGTGCTGTGTGTTGTGCTGTGTGTTGTGTGTTGTGTTGTGTGCTGTGTGTTGTGCTGTGTGTTGTGTGTTGTGTTGTGTGTGTGTTGTGTTGTGTGCTGTGTGTTGTGCTGTGTGTTGTGTGTTGTGTTGTGTGCTGTGTGTTGTGCTGTGTGTTGTGTGTTGTGTGCAGCCGCACGGTGTCTGAGATGTGATGTCCTACTTGCAGAGTGTTGCTCTGACAGCGTCGGCCCAGTCACACGGTCAGTCCGTGGGGCAGCTGGACACAGCTCAGGGCAAGGAAAAGGTTTTTTAAAAGTGAGTCCGTAATAATAATAATGTTCTCACGACAGCACTGCTCTCTCAAAACCAATAAGGGTGGACACAATGATAACACAATGCACACAAGAGAGAGAGCCTCAA
This sequence comes from Champsocephalus esox, assembly GCA_036324585.1. Taxonomy (NCBI): domain Eukaryota; kingdom Metazoa; phylum Chordata; class Actinopteri; order Perciformes; family Channichthyidae; genus Champsocephalus; species Champsocephalus esox. Next base: position 47,435,865 of record CM070480.1, on the reverse strand, counting down.
CGCCACATCTACCAATGCGCCCTGAACACACTGGAACCTTCATGTTGATTGTTTAAATGAAAGATTTTAGGTTCAACTATATTTGCTTTCAACTCACTTAAAACAGTTACGTGACATTTAACGACATAAAACATTTAATTAAAGTTAACATCAAATGTTTTCAGTCTATCTAAAACAATTTCAATGTTACATTTATGTTGTGTTTATGTTTGTATTGATATTGTAGTGTGATTTGGCAACAGCTGAAACCTTTACGCCAACAAAGCTGCTTTAAATTGAATGAAATGAAGAGAAGGAGAGAAGGAGAGAAGGAGAGATGACTGGAGTGCTTTTTTTAACTTCCCTCCCCTCTCTGTCTCTCCTTCCTTTGGAGAGGATGAGAGGGGGAAGACAAGAGTCTGCAGCAAGTCCCTGACTCTAAGTGTATGTGCGAGTGTGTGTGTGTGTGTGTGTGCGCGAGTTTGTGTGTGTGTGTGTGCGTGTGTGTGTGTGTGTGTGCGCGAGTTTGTGTGTGTGTGTGTGTGTGTGTGTGTGTGCGAGTGTGTGTGTGTGTGTGTGTGTGATGAGGGAACATATGACTGAGAAGGGGAGACCAGAAGAGAAGAATACATGTGAGGTAGAGAAGAAAGAAACAAAGAGGTCTCAGGTTTGTTGTTGGATGATCACACACACACACACACACACACACACACACTCACAATCACTCACACACACACACACACACACACACACACACACACACACACACACACACCTCAACACTCACAGCCTCCACTGTAGCCACTCTGCGGGGTCAGAGAGAGTAAGTGTCGTGAAATGCATGTACGCCTCCTGGGACCCCCCCCCCTCTTTCTTTCTTTCTGCTTTTAAGACACGGAAACCACAGTAACCACGACAACTCTAGGCACAATTACTACCTACTCTGTGTGTGTGTGTGTGTGCGTGCGTGCGTGTGTGTGTGTGTGTGTGTGTGTGTGTGTGTGTGTGAGAGAGAGAGTGAGAGCATTGACTCTGACTATGAGTTTCAGAGAGACGCGTCCTGGCTCTGCGAACGCACACACAGCATTACCCTTCTTTAAATGGCCGCTCTAACAACCCGCGTTGGGGGCAGACGGTGCGTCTGGAACAGTGACCTGTGCAAGCTAATGCCACGATTACAAATAATCCAGTTAAAGCCCGTCGACACATTATGTGTGCCCGATGTAATGAATGTTTTAACCATAGGAAATAATGAGAGTCAAGGTTTAATAATAATAATAATAATATGTCCTGCTTTATTAGAAATTAAACGTTTTATTTCACAAACCATTTGTCTGGGGTACGCGATATGATAAATATCGAAGTGTTGTTCCTCAGTAATTCACATTTCCTCATATGTGTTACCCTTGAATATGTTGCTCCAGAGTTCCTGTGGAACCGCGTACACCGGCAGGTGTTCAGAAGAACATCACATACACTCCCGATGTTTCCCACTCTTTGAAGAACACAACGGTCTGACAATGATGCAACCGAAGAAGATATCCTAGATAAAACCCAGCAGACCTGTAATCTGATAAATATGAATGTACATGGCCTTTCCAATCCCTTCCTTTGTTCTTCATCTTGTTTTTCATCTTCCATCTATTCATCCATCCCATATTTACTGGTAAAAGTTTCTCAACAAAGCGTTACCTTTGGAGGAACCCATGACGATGATGAATGTAGACGCTTCGTTACAGAAGTCATGGAGTGCGTTTTGAATGGGTTCTATACCTCCAAAGCTTTTATTCACCAATACATTGACTCACATTGGAGCTATAGGGTTTACAGGTTCAAAGGGAAAACAGACTGAATGAAACGATAAAGACGAAATGACGTAGGGTACAGAGAATATTTCAAAAAAGAAAAAGATGTCCTTAATAAAACCCAGCAGGCCTTAATGTGCTAACACTGCTTCTCGGGGATACTTGTTGCAGGTCAAAGGGTGCTATAACGGGACACGTGGGTGCTGGTAACGAAACCTGCATTACAATAGAATAATATAAGTTATTTATATCCTAACATTAATAAAGACATGTTTTGAAATGCCGGACTTCTTTCTGCACACTCACATGATCTGTTCCTTAACCAGTGCGTCCTTAAAGCAGGCTGTTGTGAAATAATAGAGCGGACGGTGTTCAGATTGTTATTCGAGTGTACGGACAGCCTCCTTCATCAATAGTAACAGGAGAGTCCTCTTGGATTGATTCCTGTGAAGGAAGGAGAATGGCTTTGTTCAGGATTGGAGGACAACAACTTTTCTTTTAGTTGATTTGAATGGTTCCACCCTTACGTACGGCAGGACTGCCTATTGATTCTGTGTTGCTTCTATTATCACTGCTTCTATAGAGCTGTTAGTCTGAGTGCCCTCCATCACACGTCGGTCACGAGAACCCCGAAAGCCGCCTTTCATCACATTTCAAAACAACTCTCTTTCCTTGATAAGCACCTTGGTGTCTACAAAAAGCTTGACATTTCAACTTGTAAAACTGCCTAGTGGACTATGCTGAGCCTTTAGAAGAAACCTACAGTCTCCAGAAGAGTGGGTGGAACACAAAGAGAGAGATAACTAAACAAAGCAAAAGAGAAGAGGAATCTTTCTGAAAGATAAATGAGAAGAATGTTTCAAGAACACGAGGAAACGAGATCAGAGACATGATGAGACACGGGGGGGCCGTGTTACCGTACAGTTACACAAACAACATGCATAATCAGATGATATCATTTTAAAATGAGGATAACTAGCAGGTAGATTGAAGATCAATCCATTCAGTACATCAAGCGGACTGCACTATGCTGGAGTTCGACTGTCTCCACTCACAATGACCTCACTGGGGAATTGTGTGCCGCATTACATATATCTGACGACAATTGAAATAGATGTGTGATATATTTTGTATTGCATTTCCTGAATGTGTGGTTTGATTGAACAATTTGTGTTGAATATTTAGATTCTTATTTGTACCCCCCTTTAATAAAAATAAGTCAAACCCACTTCAAAGTTTAAGGTATTCCATAAAGTGTGTGCAATGTCATCTGACTCTCCAGATATGAATGAAAGGCAGAATAGTTTTTTTTATTTGTTCACGCCTGCCTGAGATAATAAAGATCATTTTGACAATGCAAACTGATATAAAACAATATGTGTTAGGTGAAAGGCTTTGACACATGTCCTTTAAATCTCATCCTTCATCCTTACGTATTCTTTTATTATCTATTTTTGCATCTTTCCGTCCACTTCCTGTATTCAATGGTGAACGTTTCCTTCAAAATATACAACAACACATTCACTTTGGGAGAACCCATGAAAGCTCGATTCATTATAAATAGTTGAATACGTTTTAATAGGTTTTATATTCCTCCAAAGCTGCTTTTATTCACCCACACATTGATTCACATTGGAACCAAAGGGGTTTACCGTAACCCAATACTGCAACTAAAAGGGAAGAGAGACGGAATCACATGTTGAAAAAAGAAAAGGGAAATTCCAAAAAAAATAAAGGAGAATAAAATATAATAATATAGTAAAGGAAAAGCCAGGCTAAAGCAAAAGAAAAGTTTTAGAAATAGCGATAATATAAATCCATCCAATTTATTTTGTCTTTGTTAATCTGTGTGTGAGTGAAGGTGGGTGGCGAGGGTCCGCAGATAAAAGGACCGCGGTGGCACATAACCAGGCGAGGACCCACAATACCACCTCAGGGATCTGTCACACGGACACACACACACACACACACACACACACACACACACACACACACACACACACACACACTGCAAGGACAGAGACAGCAGAGCAAGCCTTTAATGAGAAGTCTGATGTTCTCTTATGGTCATATGCCTTGAGTCACAGCTTCATTTAGAGCTGTGTGTGCATGCGTGTGTGTGGCTTTGAGAAGGACAGAGATTATTTTATGGTTTATTCCCACAAGGGAGACGTGCATGTGGTGGCCGGAGCCAATTGGACATGCCTGAAAGATTTCTTTGGGAGAGGAAAACGGGGGGAAAGTAAAGAGACAGAAAGGGTTATCTGCAGAGTGGGGGGGGGGAGCAGAAACCCTGTAATCCTGTTCATTACGTATTCTCAGGGTGAAGAGAGGATGGGCTGACCAGGGAGGAGGATACATCATTGTAATAGGGAGACCATTACTTTAAGAAATAATTATGAAACCATCCCTTCTTTGAAATAATAAAAACCCTTGTGCTCTCTCAGATGTGAGCAGACGTTGGAAGGCCCACAGTTCATAGTTCCTAACACCGCCATACGACACTCTGGAATCCCCTGAAGGACACAATGAGACACAAAGAGAACCTGCGTACACTAGAGATCCTTCCCAAAACTTTGCTTTTCCACTTTCAACAGAGTGGATTCAAAAAGAATAAAGGTTTACTCTTAAACAAAATGAGAGGACCATTTCTAATACATTACCTACAGCTCATTTCTGTGTACTAGTGTTTTCATCCTTTTCTTATCAAAACACTCCGCCTTCAAAGTTGAATGCAAAACTACTGCGTCGAATTCGAATGATAGCATTACAGCCTATTTTACATTTCCAAAAGTTGCATATTAATTACCAGAGAGGAAGTGATTCAAAGGAAATCCAAAGGAAAGGTTTTAGGAATATTGAAACTGGTGATAACTCAAATGGTGCATTATTTACCTGGAACTTAAAGGTCACCTATTGTGCACATTCCAGCAAGTTCCAGGAACAAAGACTCTCTCTCCTTTTGATCCACTTATTTAAAAACCTGTCTGAAAAAGAGCTGATCAGATTTTGGCCACTTTATGATGTCATAACGATGTGTTGTCTTGTGTAACCATTAGCCAATCAGCAACCAAGTTACTTATCACCTCAATCTCCTCTAGAGCTCTATTGAGTTATTTGTAACCAAATGTCTCTCAGAGGGGCGTGGGGAGGGGCTCCTTGTTTTCATCTAAAGTAACACACAGAGAATCAGCACTTTGGAAACAGGGCTGAAACAGAGGGGATTATGGGTAATGCTGCAATGATCTGTTTGGAGTTTCAGCCAAACACTTTTGTTTGTTTTGTGTACATATTAAGACCTATCATATATTGATGAAAAACAGGATAATAGGGGACCTTTAAACACAATTATTGGGTTGACTTAATCGTCCTTAAAAAAATGACTTCCCTCAAATATAGTTTCGTCTAACTCTGTATGTTTCATTTAGAATGCACATGCGTGTTTGGGACAGTGTCTAACACCAGCTGCAGAGGCTGAGGGAAGGTTTCCATTACATGGCTATGAGCTGAGGCCTGTATCTTCATCTTCTCCTCATCTTTGATTTGTATATACTTTCAAAGTTTGACAAGAGAATGTTTCTGCTGCTTGCTAAGTGTAAATGTAATAAGACATTCTTAGAATAGTAAGAGAGCGGTACATAGCTGCTCAGGAGGATATCTCCAACTCCCTCCCTCCCAATCTCAATGTTCTGTCTACTTCCTTTTTAGTCATCGGTGTATCTTCATCCCTCTTTCTGTTACTGCTCTCTTATTTCCCCTGGTACTTCTCCTCCCCCTCCTTCTCCCTCCCTTCTTGCCTCCCATGATCTTAACATGTATACACATCACTCCCTCCCATCACTGGTGGAATCTGTATCTGTCCATCATTCCTACCTTGCATATCCAGCTTCAGAGAGGCTTCCATATTTTGTACAATGATCCGAGACACAGATTTCCCAGAAACTCAAACTCTATCAGGCTGGCACGGTGAGGCGCACTGATGACGTGATGCAATGTTGAATAACAGAGCAGAAACCTGAAGGTCATAATGAAAGGTGGATCCAACACTTCCTCTTTCCTTGTTCATGCAGACAGGACCAGCACTCTGAAAAGAGCCAGCCAGCAGGAAGTCAGGCCTGGGGTGTATGACTTTGGAGATGTTCTCATTGATACAAATATATCATATATTTCATGTTTTTAGCTGAATTGTAGATGGGAACATGTCTTACAAGTAGAGAACACCAGCGTCACTTGTTGGTTCCTGTGTTAACCATTACCCGCCACACTGTTCCGAAATGTACACCAGATGGACACACGAATATGGAATTGTGAATTTCGCACAAAGATGGCCCCGAACTTGGTCAACGGCCAAGCCACAGCCGAAGCAAGTAGGATGCCTACAGAAGGCCACACGATGGCACCCGAACCACACACGGACATGCGGTCGTAGACTTTGCTGATGATTTAGAATATATCCAGACTCATCGTAAGAGCTTGTGCCTCTTCGGGGGTGCTAACATTTAAACACACACTTTATTCTTTACTTTCTCCGTCTTCATATGTAGATTAGAAGATATTACTTATCTCCATCATGTTGTTTCCATAGCAACAACAACTTCCTGTCAACAGCGTAAACTCGCCTTCAAAATAAAAGCATCTAAATAAAACAGGAAGTTAACCTAAATGACATTTAAGACAATATGTTTACATGATTTTGATGTGCAAAAAATGCAATCTCGATTTCATCGTACTATAATACGATGGCTACACAATGGCATTGCGAGGGCTTCACGTGATCGTGTTTCCTTCCTAAGACAATCGGGCAGCTTCTCGTTTCCTTCATATTGTCTTCATGAGGCGAAAAATGCCCGATGGCACCGATGATCAGATGAAGATGACACGATTTGACGAGATGCCCTCACGAGTGCCTTACGAAGGGCAAAATGGACAAACAAATTCAACACGAAAATGAACCTTCGGTCTTTCGTCAATTGTTTGGCATGCCAAAGAATTTGCCACCGCTCACGAAGTTGCTGCCGCAGCCTGAGAAACTCCACCGGCGGTCATACGATGGCTTAAGATGGCCTCACGAATGGCCCGATGTTGTTACGATCATAGCCAAATTTGAACATTTCCTTTATCGTGTGTCCATCTGTCAATTTCGGGACAGTATGACGGGGGCTTTACTAAATGTGAGTTTTCTACTACACACTACGCAGTGCAGATCTTTTTTTAAGCCAATACTGTTTTCAAATTCAACCATGTAGAATTACTCATGAACTAGCTTTAATAACAATAATTTGATCCAGAGACCTTTCCTTAATTGACTGTCATTTTTAAAAGGTTTTTGAATAGAATAATATTGTTCTGGATGTCTGATCATCACCTCAATCTCAACCTTGACAATACTGAAATGCTTTTCCTTCCGGGAAAAGATTGTCCCACTCTTGACCTGACTATCAACATCGGCACCTCTGTTGTTTCCCCGACTCAGACTGCAAGGACTCTGGGTGTGACCCGAGATAACAACCTGTCCTTCACTGCAAACATCGCTGCTACAACCTGCTGCTGCAGATACACGCTTTACAACATCAGGAGGATGCGTCCCCAGCTGACGCAGAAAGCCACGCAGGTTCTGGTCCAGACTCTCGTCACCTCACGCCTAGACTATTGCAACTCCCTCCTGGCTGGTCTACCTGCATGTGCCATCCGACCTCTGCAGCTCATCCAGAATGCAGCGGCTCGTCTGGTCTTCAACCTTCCTAAATGTTCCCACACCTCCCCGCTCCTCCGCTCCCTCCACTGGCTTCCAGTAACTGCTAGAATCTACTTCAAGACAATGGTACTTGCGTACCATGCTGCGAATGGATCTGGCTCTTCCTACATCCAGGACATGGTTAAACCGTACACCCCAGCACATGCACTTCGCTCTGCATCAGCCAAACGACTCGCTGCACCCTCGCTGCGAGGGGGACCCAAGTTCCCATCAGCAGAAACATGTGGGTTTGCTATCCTGGCTCCAAAATGGTGGAATGAGCTCCCATTGACATCAGGACGGCAGAAAGCTTACACACCTTCCGGCGCAGACTGAAAACTCATCTCTCTCGACTCCACTTCGAGCAATAGAACTATTAACAAAGCACTTATATACTAATAGAGGACTGGCTTACCTAAAGCCAGTTGAGTAGCACTTGAAATGTTTGGCTCGATGACACCTGATGTACTTTATGATTCTGTTTTCTTCAAGTTTGTATTTTGTTGGTCGAACGCACTTATTGTAAGTCGCTTTGGATAAAAGCGTCAGCTAAATGCAATGTAATGTAATGTTCTATTTACATGTTTTTTCCTGTATCACAATTGAATCTTTTAGAAAAAAGGAAAATAAACATCTTGCATTATAACGAAAGAAAATGCACTCATTGACCTACAGCCAAAGTTACTTTTATTTTCCTCCCAGTATTAAACTGAACTATCTTTCAGGGAACGCTTAGGGTATCTTTAATCAAATTAACATGGAAGAAATCTCCATATGTCTGTCTATCCTTTTATTGAATATTGTAATCTGACGGCATCGTCCCTTGGCAGTTCCTTTCTGAGGAGAGCAGTGTCGAGTCCAGGACATCTTTATTAGTAATGCGTTGTGTACACACTGTGTACTGTATGGAGAAGTGTCTTTAGAATGCCCAATTTACTCTTACACAGCCAAACGGCATGCTGGGTACAGCTTGCCCTCCGTCGCTTGTAACATAGCAACTGTTGTGCCGCTGAATGGTATGCTGTGAGGCAAAGTGTGGAGTTTCAACTCGTTTGGGTGAATGGTTCTCGAGTAAAGCTGCAAAGAGTAATGCCAACTGACTGATACATATTGAACTGGTTCTCCTTTTCAACATAATAGCCCTTATATACATTCTGATGTATGTTGAACAATGAAACGTAAAGTAAGTCATCCGTCATACCCTAGTGATCTAATATAATCGAAAGGTAACCCACATCTGCGGCTCCCATTGTATGTGGCGTCCCCCAAGGATCGATCTAAGGTCCTATGAAGTTACACGCTATTGGGCATCTCCCTTAAATGATAGGCTTGTGATAACCACCTTCCTACCAGTTTAAAGCTTACGACACAATTCATTGCAGCTTGTGGTATTTATTTATTCTATAATTCTGTTTGTAATACAATGCTGATTAATTGACATGGTTTCCAACAGCAGCTGATTCCTTTCTGTCCCTGATTAAATACTACTTTGCTGAAAGGTTTCCAACATTAAAAAACACCTGAATACCTCCAACACAAGGCTTTTATCTTTCCTGTGTTGTCTTTAAAGCACTTCTACTTTATCAGAAGGAAGTTTGAGGGCAAATAGAACTACAAATTGTTTTGCAAGGTAAAACGAAAGGGAACAAACCGATGTATCCTTTTAGAAGCAGTTTAAGCGTGAACTAAACACAACGCCTCTTTCTTCTACCTTCGTGTTTTCTTCCAGCGTGAGAGCAAAGCCTCGCCGTGCAGACTCTTCAACATGCACACACTGAAGATCCTAATTTGGGATTAGACGTGACACATTGCTCCCCCTCATTTATCTGGAAGTGGTATGTAAATGTGGCTGCTCGCTGAGAAGTTTCAAAACTTATAAAACACATTTCATTGATTTGTCAACCTTGGCGCTTGATAAGACGTTACATTCTTAATTAAAAGGGGTTATACCGGAACAATCTGTGAAATGTTTTCCATTTAAAGCCTGGCAAAATGTTGATTGAGTTCAGGTGATGGTCCCTGATTTTCTAACGGAGCAGTAAATGACATCCTGAGTGCAGGAACACTCGCTCGGTGTATCGCCGTTGAGGCGGGCAGAGGGAGGACTACGGCATGTCGCTAATTGTTGAAGACTAAAGAAGGGTTCATTAAAGCAGAGGCATGATGACAAATGGATGACACAATTAAACAGATAACCATGATTAAGCAGTTATTTCGCTTTGAGCATCTGGAAAAGCTCTATAATAAATGTAAGGAATTATTAATTATTATTATTTCTATATTATTTACAGCTCTACAGTATCCAGAGGAGTCCCAGCATAGCATGCATGCTCGATTACATTTTTAAAACATGTCATTTTTAAAACAACCAATTTAAATAAATGTCGTGTCTCATGGAAAACAGTCTGTCATGTTGTTCTCTGATACATTGCCAATGTATCCAGGTAGATTGTTCAAATAAAACCAGCATCTGTTTTAGAATGTTACAAAATTAACTTTAATATTATTATTACCTTTATTATTATTAATGTTGTTTTTTTACGATGAAGTACTTTTCATGAATTGTTAATACAGTTTAAAGGTGCTATATAAATACACAGATTTGATATATTATTTTCATCAAACAGTAATTGTTTGATTTGCTCTAATGGCAACCCGTCTATAAGACCGTGGCTTCTTCGTATTAATGATATCACTTTGTTCACGTCTGTTATTCAGAGATTATAGATTTGGATATGGAACACGCATTGTTACAGAACGAAATATACAAGAGAGAGAGAGAGAGACAGAGAGAGAGAGAGAGAGCATGCATGCAGACGAGTGCAGTGTGTGTGTGAGAGATGTGTGTGTCCGTTGCTAATGGATCGTTCTGCCTGTGCGTGGTTCAGTGTGTGTCTCAGGGTTTTCTCTCTCCTATTTAGCAGTGCACTAATCCTGTTATACGGCAACTGAGTGTGTGTGTGTGTGTGTGTGTGTGTGTGAAACAATTTTTTAAGGCAAATCTGAGATGATCTCGAAGACTTGTTTTCCTGACAGTTCAAACTAGACTGTGATCATAATACATCTAGGATATTTACAAAGAAGAGAGATGTTAAAGGGTTTTTTCATCTGAGGAGAAAATGGTGGAAAGACGGAGAGGTAGGAGGAATACTTTACAGAAGCAGAATGACAGCAACCTAATGAAATCAATTAAGTAGTAATATTACCAGCATGATAAATAAACATATTAACATAAGTATCAACATGCGAATAGACTGCTCATTATGTCTGTGCTTTTAATCATTTTTAACAACGCTGAGAAATGAATTCATAATGACACCCTGTCTTTAAAGAGACTAATTAGAGATGTTGTACTGGTTTTTAATGATTGTTCAATTTAAGATGGTTACTTTCTATTTATTGGGTGCATGGGACTTTCTACCTTTGCATTTTCAGTTTTCATTTCAGTGTTGCACTTATATATAAATATATAGTGCACTATTAGTATTAGTTCATTCTTGATAGGGCCTCTACATTTCACTAGCCTTCCTGTGAATGATCACTTCTTTTAAATAACTGACCCCATATTCTCCTCTCTTAGCTTCTGTCTCCTCCTCACTTTAAATCACTCCTTTACCTAGGACTACTTGTTATAATGTATAAGACTACGTTTGGAGTTTTCTTGGAATTTTGCGAATACTGCCCCGAACTTTTAATATAGTTTTTCATTAACATGTATTAAATGATTTCCAATAGTCTATTCTCTTTCATTGTAGTGTCTCTGTGTTGCTCTCTGTTTGCACTGCGTCCTGTCCTGGTTGTTAATGTTAGAGCTTTTGTCCAATCATATTTCAGTCAGAATGTGTTGCTGGGAATAGGAAGTCTGCCCTGAGGCCTTCAGAGCCCACAGTGCTGGCCTTGTCATGTAAAACAAATAGCAATGAAACAGTTGCATTGACTAATCAGATTTCGAGTTGGATACACTGCGGCACTGGCGTACGATGACGTCGGCTTTTTCCCGTCTGCTTTTTCCCGTCTGCTTTTTCCCGTCTGCTTTTTCCCGTCCTTTGATTGGAATGTCAGCGCCAGCAAACACTAGCGTGTGTAGCGTTAGCTACCGCATTAGCCGCCATGGTAACAGAACAGGACTTATTATTGGAATTGAAAACTCCGATAATCTGTACAACAGAGTAACTGAACTCTTCTTGAGGAAAGAAAGGAGGATACAAATAATCAAACGTATTGGTGCGCTTTGAGCACTAGAAAAGTGCTATAATAAATGTAAGGAATTATTATTATTATTATTAAAGGCTATAATTACTTTTATTTAAAATGCTTCTGCTCGATATGGTGTGTGTGGGGCAGCTGTGGCTGCAGTGAAAGCAGACGTGTTGAATTGTGTTATCTGGGTTTCCTGCTTCGTAATGGCATTCATTCTCGCTACATGAGATATCTGTGGGTGATGAACGCCCTGCTATTCTGCGTTTCTGTATACTATGAATGGTTTCTATAGCTGTGACGTCATCATGATGTATTAAGAGTTGGATTCATTCAGGGAGGACACTACTGAAGGCCGATGTGTACAAATGTAAGTCTGAGAATCGTACTTTTATTCTTAAATAAGAGTAGCAATACAGTGTAGAAATACTCTGTTACAAATAACAGTCCTGAATTAAAAAATTCAAAAAGTAAAAGTACACAAGTATTAGCATCAACATATAAGTACTTATTTTCCAGAATCTTCCAGATATCAAATAAAAAAATATTACGTTTTTGTATTATAAGTATCATTATTGAATTATTGAAATGACTTGATATACTGCTGGGTAGCTAAAGCTAAAATAATACATTAGGATTTATTGGTTGAATTATATTCAGAATTATAAATCTAAACCGGCAAAGTAGCTAGTTACTATTTTGTAAAAAAAATAAGTGGAGTAAAAAAAGTAAACCAGGATTGCCTCATAAATGTAGTAAAAGCATATCAACACATGTAAATGCTCAAGTGAAGTACAAATACCTCAAGAATGTACTTAGTCATATTCCACCACTGCTCTTGTGTGCAGGGTTTCCTGAAAGGGTCCTCATCAGCACATTCTACGTTTTTACTACTGAACATATCACAATGCAAAAGGCCATACATGTTGATGTCAAACACTGTAGATGTCAGACTCTTGATTCCACTGCACTTCCGCCTGGAAAGCGTTCATTCCGCTCTGAATTAAGCTGAGCACATCCTTTCTCAGAAGGTGATATTGTAGCCCCGTAATCCCTCGGCCCTCTCTTAATTACTTTTTTAAGATTGCAGCTTTGGCCCCAGAAGCCTCTCAGAGTAAAACACGGTCAGAATCTCTCCGTCTCCTGTGGGCTGTAACTGAACCTGAAGGCTAGCAGGGCTGCATACTAACTCAGGGGTGTCAAACATATGGCCCGCGGGAAGAACGGCCCACAAGCGTGTCCAATCCGGCACCGAGATGACTTTGAATGATGTAGAAATTACGGAGAAAACATTTACTGCGAATATAGCAACTTTGATGTATTTTGTATGTATACATTTACAAGAACAGTTCCCACTTTAGTTTGGTGGTTATTACTATTACTAATCATTTTCAGAATGTATTGAAAGAAAGGGAAACATTTAGAATTGTTGTTATTTATAGGTTATTATTAAAGGCTGTGACTTTACTGGTCCGGCCCACTGGACATCACATGAGGCTGCATGTTGGCCCTGAACCAACACCTGCTCTTAGTTCCCATATCTTTAACACTAATATAAGATGGTACTCTGAAAAAACGGAAATGTTGACTTAAATACAAATATGTAATGTCACTATATTCCACATAACTGTATTAGGTTGGTTGAAAGCAATACTATTAAGTTCCTTTCCACTAACCTAATACAGTTATGTGACATTTGTTGACATCAAACATTTAATTATAGTCAACGTTCAGTTTTTTCAGTGTACATTGCGCCTGATCTGAGTGTAAAGAAAGACCTATGTGTAAAAACATTGTTCTCGAGTCCCCGCCCTTCATCATCCTCCGCGGCTCCGTCGCCCTTCACCCCCGTCTCGTTAATGACCTGCCACTTAAGCCGCTCACCGCATTGTTGTTGGGGCGTTAATAACAAACAAGGGTCAGCGGCACTTGAAAACATTGCGCACTAATGTTAATTATAGTTGTGAAAATGCAAAGGGGTTTGTGGGAATGCAGGTTTAGAAGCCAGCATGGGGTAACCGTTTTTAAATGGACCTCATCAACGCATTCCCCTGTTATCTTTTCTCCCCCTCCCCCATTGTCTCCCATCCTCTCCTCTGCGTTTTGGGGCTGCTGATTAAGTTGCGTTTGCTGCTAATGAGCCATGAGGACTAATTGGGATTGTCAGAAAGACAGAGACAGCGGGAGACATAGTACTCTGGCCTTTACAAGAGCACCAAGTCAAACAAGGGGGGAAGAGATGAGAAAACCCTCATCCTTCTGATGAAGTAGGAGAAGACTTAACTGCCTTTACCCTCTGAGTATTATTTTCATTATATTTTAAATGGTTTACTCTTTAAAATTAGACTTAAGAAACGCTGATGTAGTGAAATGAAGAGCCTAAATAATGTGCATGTTATATATGTCTACTTTTAATATTACATCATGCAAGGACACGTCTGTGAGTGAAGTGAGATACTTGACATATGAACATATAACAGCGACATCAATGGGATCATTTCTCAGAACACGCATTCATTTTCCTTTCATTAACTAAGCGTATTAGAGAATAAGAGACAAACAACTGTGTCAGTTTGTTTGTCTCTTATTTGCATAACCAAATAAATAATGGAAATCCATTGTAGCATTCTACAAAGACTAAACAAGAAGTGTTGAAAGATCCCACCTGATAAATAATCAGATTTAAAAAACAAGACACGTAGGTACTACATGAAACGCATGCTTTGTCTATGATTGTATTGTCCAAGCAGTATTTGAATATGACGCAAAGTACATTAAAATGCAAGTAGTTTATGTTTTCTGTGCACAAACAAGCAAGGGCTTCAAAGCATGCGAGACACACACACGAACAATGCACACACCCTAAGTTGACATCAAGACTCCCTCTCTGTTCCGTCCCCCGGCTCCTGTCTGTCTGGCCGTAGCCCCGGCTCAACGAGTGGCCCAGCTCGCTCATCACACCGCGGGGTTACATCCGTTTACTATTAAACAATACACTTCTTTTTTAATTTAAAATGCCTTGTTTTATATTTTTCTAAGTGATGGTGTTACTGTTTTTAACCAGTCGCGTTAAAATGTCACATCCAGTTAAATCCAGTGTCTTAATTAGAGGATCAATTAAAGAGAGGGAAAAGCATTTAAAGCCAAAGCGTGGTGTCTCCTAAGACAGGGTGCGTGAGAGCATGTGAGGAGAGGAGACAGCTCTCCAGCTGCTGCTGGTTTCAAAGGACGCCGCGTTCTGATGGCGCTTCGGGGTCAGCTGGCGGCGGCCGCGCTGAGTGCGTGCAACATGAAGAACATAAGAGGAGAGGTTAAACACACCTCTTTTCTGTAAGCGCTGCTGTTGATTCTTTGTGTTTGTCTCTTCATCACTTCAGATAATTAGTGTGTTTCTGACTCGCCTCTCAGAGGATACGCTCCATCCTTTTCTGAGAGGAAGCTCAACAGAAGAACACAAGCCGCTTTCGCTTTCTTCACAACGGAACAATTAAAGCGATTTCTTTTTTTATTTAAAAAGACAGAATAATTTGTACAAACATATCTTTAAACCAGCCTATTAACACATTAGTGACATTAGAAAGCTGTAGTACGCAGAGCGCCAGAGGGCTGTGCGGCCCTGATGTGCCCGGTGTCGTGTGCCTTCTCTCCCTGCATGTTCCTTCATGCCGCTTCGCAGACACCTCCATGCTTAGACTGTTCACACTCGGCTCCGCTTGGAAAGCAAATGGGCCGCGTACAGGCTTCCTCTGGCCTCCTTAGTGTGTGTGTGTGTGTGTGTGTGTGTGTGTGTGTGTGTGTGTGTGTGTGTGTGTGTGTGTGTGTGTGTGTGTGTGTGTGTGTGGACATCCTCTTTACTTTTAGATTGCATAGCTTCATTACCAACATTAGTGCATTAACAAACAGAATCCTCTCAGCGCTCACATTAAAAGCATCTCATTCCCACCTCACGCACACCCAGGCCATAAAACAATACGTTACAGCCCTGACTAATTACCAATGTGAAAAGTTTCATAATTGAATAGCGCCCCTTACCCAATCCCGCCTGGCCAGGGCGTATTACAGGAGGCTGTTCTCAATTAGAACTAGTCAAAGCAAACAAATGGGATGGTTTGCGTGGAGCGCTGCGTCTGCAGTCAGGTAATAAGGTGGAATCACCGCACGCTGTTGTCGGGCTGGTTGCTGAAGGAGGCTCATTAGAGGTGGGAAGACGCTGCCAAGAACACCGTCGCTATACTGGAGCCCGGTTATGAGAAACACGCGTACGCACACGCAGGACATAACCAGCTCCATGATTGAATAATGAAGCAAGACATTGGGTTCTTGTTGTTGCTGATTTGCATTGATTGTACTGGTGTACGCTTTGAAATAAAGTCAATGGCAAATCATGTCTATTAATGAATTGTTTTATTGTGTTTCATTTGAAAGCTATTTTCTGCAAATACTTTGTGCATTGGCACAGATGTAAGACGGTGTCGTTCTGGAACGCGTGCATGCTAAGCAGGTGTTTTCTAACTGTTCACACACACACACACACAAACACACACACACACACACACACACACACACACACACACACACACACACACACACACACACACACACACACACATAATAATCACTAAACATGTCCAGTAAGCCCAGTGTTACCTGCCTACCTACCACGCATGACGGTGTTGGTGTTGCACAGGAGGATGTGAACATGTGACTGAAAGAAAAAAGCTGTAACCAAATCCCTTAATAATACATTTTTATAAAATGTATTTAAAAGTAATATTATTTTAAGTTGTATTAGAATCAGAATCATAAACCCTTTATTCTTCCCACAGGTACACACACACACACACACACTAAAAATAATAACTAAATAAGTACACCCTGGTAAAAATAAGAAGCAGTATTTCATGTTTAAAGTGATATATATATAAGTATCCAAGTAGCCGGTTACACATTGCAAATAAATGTGGGAAGGAAAATAAAGCGTACATTGCACATTAGAGATTATTTCTCCTGATCCATGGAATTCAAAGAGGTTTTACGTCTACAGCCACTGTCTCTTTGAGTACTGCACGTGTCTGTATTAACATGTGACTCAATTGGCTTTTATTAATCCGTATTTTCACATTATTGTTTGTGACTCTTCGTTTTACAGATGTTAACTTTGGCCTCTCTGCCTGTCTCCTTCTCTGTGTTAATCCGTCTTATCTGTAATTGAGCTAAATGTCACTTAATTGAAAAGAGAGTGTGACAGGACTTGACATTTATCGAAAGGATGTAAACACTGGACTGCAGGTTAATCAGAAGTCAGAGAGATAGGAACTGCACACTGAGTCCTCAATAGTCTGTACACTCTGTTCAGCTCTGCTATTCAGGCTGAGGAGGACTCTGACCTTAAGGCAAAACAAAGGGAAACAAGCTGATATATGCACAAACAAAATAGTGCAGAGCAAAGTTGGCAGCATTTCCGGAGAGTCCCAGAATTTAGAAACCAAGAAATGTAGCACAGGCTACAATAACAAAGAAGCCCCAACATCACAGTGAATATAAAACCGTCACATAGCTGTTATTAACCAAGACCTGCATTGTGTTTTTAAAATCTGATCGAAAAAGTTCAAATTCTGATGAAGTGGATTTTCAGTAACGCAGCGTTTTCACTCATGAGCTCCAGCTGACCAATCGGCTTCAATCTGCAACACAACAGCTTTACAATAAGTGTTCCCAAGTGCAGCTTCAATAAGCATCGAGTCTGTTGACAACATTCATTTATTCAGCCGCTTATTGTGAACAGGAATGTCTCGTGTTAAGGGGCCTACGCACCAAGCTGACACCCAAGAACACGTCCCGACGGAACACGACTGTTGCGTCGACCCGCGTCTCTGCGTCTTGGTCGTGTGTCGCTCTGGAACACACCGCAAAGACTTCAGCCGACGGCCAAGAAGCAGAGGGACTCGCTCCCAGCCTGATGGGGAATGCAAAGTGAACAGGGTCTGGCTCAGATCACTGAGAGGACTCACCCTCCTCTGACACCCGGCCTGCTCATCGAGCAGATCGCGACAAAGCGGCTCGTTTGTCACCTCGACACACGACTGTTCGTTAAGCCACCCTTTGTCTGATCATGTGAGATACGCTGAGGAGGCTGAGACTGTGAGAAACATCCTCATGGAGGCCTGGATGCTGAATTATGGATGCACACACACGAGAAGAAGGGATGAGCTTCGGAAGTCAGAGGAGAGAGTACGAGTGCACCATGTCATCCATGTGTCTGCTGTGAGGAAGAACACTCACCTGTGATCTGGCTTCATCAACGTGGACAACAATGAAACATGTGTTCCTTATTACCAAGGTTACCATTTCAATTTACAAAATGAAAGTGAAGTTCGATGGCTGCTCACACTCACCCTCCGGTCCCACACGTATTAATACATCCCCAAAAGTGCGATTGTATAAAAATCATTTAGATAAATACAATTTAATGCTATCCATTCATGACTTGTTAGGAGTACACATCTATCGATCAAGAACGCTTCAAACCCCAAACTACTCAGTACACACCAGACCTTATTTGATCATTTTACAGTAATAAACATAGCGTTAACATTTCTCCTTTTGATAATATATGTGTTGAAAGTTAAAAACAAAACATTTTGGCATAAGGTTTAAAATGTTAACAAGGACCACGCGGTTGTTTCCTTGAACGGCCGAATGTGGTTTCAGTGAAAATGCAAAATGCAAAAAAAGATATTGAAGCTCCTTTCCTATCAGCTCGATCATTCCAACGGCTCGTATCATGGCTGCCACGAGGCACTTCCAGCTCACTTCAGTCCGTCAGGACCCTTACGAAGCTGAACTGAACATCCGACCACAATTGGGTCGGGGGCCGGCGGCGAGGCACATCCAGCCCTCCTGGTTGCGAGTGCTACTGGGCGTGGGACAGCACATGGAGCAGTACTACTGTCGTACCTTTTTCTAAATTACCAAAATAACTGAAATAGTTCCAGGAAAACAGATCGTTTCAAAAGAAGAGAGATGCAAATAAAAGTCTCACTGCGAGACATTTCTGCAGTTTGGCTTCAAAGCCTCTCACTGTAAGCAGCTTGTTTCCTATGCCACACAGTCTGACTCATGTAGCTTCTCTTTAACACAAATGATGCTTAGTTATTATCTTATGAGGGTTTTATTCTTGCTTTTCTGGCAAATGGTTGAGTTGAGTGTTCGAGGGGCAGCACACGGCACATCACAGGAGGATACGACAAGTGGTGAGGACTGTTCGTAGTCAGACGGTTTAGCACAGAGCAGAAGAAGATTTGTTTGTTTTTTTTGGTAACAGTTGTATTGAAATGATTCTATGTTCATCTCTCTCTGCGAATACCAGGTTCAAGTATAATTCCGAGCGGTAATGTTTAGTGATGTTGTCGAGGTAAATACAGTGTGTGTGTCAGTATTAACGTGGTTGTTGAGCAGCAGCATCCAAAGGGCAGACCTCATTTTGAAAAACATACGCAGTTAATATAATAATACAATCCGCTATAATCCTCATTATTCTATATTTGTCTTCATCTCAATTTTGAGAGAGAGGATCGTTTTTAGAAAGAGAAAGCAATTGTTATGAACCATGTGGTTTTCTCATCTGACCTTGTCAGCGTGTCCGCTTCAATTCCATCAGCATGACTTTGGCATTTTGTCTTTAAATGTTGCTTTATTTGTTGCGCATACGTTTTTAATCCGGTTAGGTATTTGATGTCTGCAATTAGAGACTGAATGGAGAAAAGTCCAGTTAGAGTGGCTTGCTGTACGGAGAGAGGTGAACCAGAACTCAAATGGAGTCATTAGTCAATCCTTTTGGAAGGATAGAAATGTAATAATGAAACCACGGTCCCACTGCTGCCCTGATCTGTTGTTGAGACACAGCTTCACTTTCCGACTGTGATTCAGCATCAAATAGCCCTTTCATTTCACGAGGTGATTACAGTTTATTTTGTCGGGGAAGGACGGTGGGATTTGGCTAATAAAAGTGACAGGTGTCGTGTTTGTGCATCCATCAGTTAGGATTGAGGACACACTAACATCCTGCAGCACGGCGGGATAACAATACAGCGAACCATTTAGACTTTGGATGCTTAAAGCAGCGAGTGCTCACAGCTTTATGATCCCGCAGAGACCCTCAACCCGAGGGGGCCGTTTCAAAACAAAGGCATCTCTCGTAAATCCAACACAACTTTAATGAACTACTGTACGATATTTATCTGATACGCACATCATTTGTTTGCCCGACAAAGACTCGATTAGCAATATCAGCTTTTGGTTTCATCAAAGCAAAACGTAACCGTGTGTTACACAGCTTGGAAACAGGGCATTGCAAATCATGTGAACATAAAACAGAGTAGAAAATGAACGTCAACAAAATAAAATGAATCCGAAAACAGAACAGAACAATATTAAAAAGATATATTGAGAGTGAAAGATATAAATCTGTAGACTATAACGAGTGGATTGGTGTTTGGTACATTTAGTTAATCTCAGATTTATAAAACATGCTGCTGTAGGTGGGTGAAGTATATTTCTAAAACAAAAGATTGGAATAATGTCATTGAAACTCGACATTGAACACATAACTAACTTACACAATATTTAGAGTGCATCCTAAAACAAGTCAACACGATTAAAACCTGCCTCAATCAATCATTCCCATCAGCACTCATCAACACATCTGCTGTTCTGATTGGATGTCAGTCTCGGCCTGGCGGTTATTGAGGCCTTGACACATCAACACCATTATGGTCCATTAGGGGGTGTGCCAACAGGCAGCTGACCCGACATGTTGAATCAGGAAAAGTAATCGCTCTGATTGACTGTTCAGTTTAAAATATTCAGCACATAGTGGAGAATTGGACTAAGGAGGAAAACAAATTACTAAAGTAATAATAATAATAATAATGGGTTCCATTTATAAAGCACTTCATATTTGAATTCAAAGTGTTTTACTTTCCCGTCTTCTTCTTATCTGATCTTTCTACTACACGGATATTTCTACAACAACATGGCTATCTGAAATGTATCATTGAGTGAGGGTGTAGAAATGGTTGGTAAAATTGTGCTTTGATTTAATTTCTGTCTCAAAATGATGTATTGCAAATACAGTACGTTTTCCGGTTTCCCTTTTGAAAAACACAATAACGCCGCCTGCTGTTATGGAGAGTTACATTCATTCCTGTCACGCATACGCAGAAAATACGTGGACCCGACAGACACAAACATCTCAGCCAGGACTTTTCTGCAAATTGTAATTATGATTACCCAAAGAGCTCTTGGCTCAGGGAGAACATCTGGTTGAACCTAGTATGAAAACATTTCGTAAACACTGAATAATAACTCTTAATAGTTTGGCATGAAAGTAGAAAGAAACAGGAACACTCACCTCCAAACTTTCAATCTTCTATCCCTTGCATATGTTTTCTTGTTTTCTTGTTCCCTAAATCTAATTTAATTTCAAGGTTCCCTTGACTAAAGTAAATGACAAGATCCAAATTAAAATACCGTTAATGTTTCAGCCGATAAACACAATGTTTTTCTCCACAACAACAAATATTTGACTAAATGTCTGGCCAGTGGGTTTGAAACTGCACATAAGCCTTAACGCCATTACTTATTCAGGAACTTCATTGGTGTGTTAATAATTGATCACCTAATTAAGGGGGAAGTTGGGGAGATACGGGCTGAATGCATCTTTACCAGTGGGCTTTTGGTAAGTGCATGGTTTGGTGGAGCGCGACAGAGAGGCGCCGATGAGAGTAACTTCTGACCAGAGCGTAAAATGATGTTCCGTATGAATTGACTGGAGAGCAGACGGAGCAGTTCCTGCTAACAGCTCTGGCTTACCGGCAGGTGAAGGTCTCACACTCAGAGCTGATTCATCACGACGTCTCCCTGTGAACTCATCAACATGTTTTCTTGTGCTTGTGCATGCTTTTCTGTTCATTTAAAGATATCATTTCACTATTTCCTTGTTTCTTTTCCTTGTTGTAAGGGAGGGAAAATATCAGATAACATCCGGACCTCATTAAAACCATTTTGGTGTTATGTTCCTTATTTATGTGTCTATATTCTATACTATCTATATTTGTGTTGTTTTCAACAAAGCGCAACAATCCTTAAGCTAATGGGCTTGTGCTCTCACAGCAGTAGCGTGGGCAGAAATGTACTTTAGGGTGGGCCTGTAAAAAATAGGGTGGGTCAGATTTGTCTTCTGCACATCAGAAGCTAACAACAATCCCCGCCGGTACCGGTGGCAGATTACTTTTAGAATACTTTTGGAATACTTTATTTTTCCATAACAGATGGGTATGTTTTGGTGAACAGGAGACACGTATGTTACTGTTCTAATGGCTTATCAAGAACTCAAACACAACATCTTGGTGTCATTCTGAACAGCTCTCTCATCTGCACCACACATACAAACATCACCCGGACTGCATTCTTTGTACTGTCTTAAAACCTTTCCTTGGAATATGTTATGAATTGTAAGGTGTCCTTGGTGGTTTGAAAGGCGCCCCTAAATAGAATGAATCATCATTATTATTTATTATTATTATTATTATTATTATTATTATTATTATTATTATTATTATTATCTGAAACGATGTAATAACTTTTAAAACTTGTTCCAGTCACTTGCCCCATGCATTCAGCAGCAGGCCATTCACTTTGATTTGATCCCGTTATAAATGTCATAATTTTGACAATAAAGAAACATTACATAAACGTTATCTTCAGTGGCGGCCGGCCCATAGGGGCGCTAGGGGCACCACCCCACCTCTTGCCAGATACAACAAAAAATAATTAAATAAAAAAAAATATATTTAAAAAAAATATATATTTTAATTTTTAATGAACAAGGTAAATATCAAACAATTAGTATCACAAAAATGTATAATCTACAATCTCGTTTAAAATTGTGTTACGATGTCTGTTACATGTTTCCTGCCTGGCCTTGCCCATGGCATTAGTTTATTATTACGGGGGACAGATACGATCTGTTCAGAAACTAGACAAAAGTTAAACAAGTACAAACCACAGACTGTCTGTGGTATGGAGAATACAGTCGCTGGTTTATTTATGTCTGTAGGCCGTTGTTGTTAGTGTGTACGGTCGTAGCATATATAGCGTTAGCTTAGCCAAGCTCCATTCAGGGAACAAGCATTCTAAAGGGTTTTTCGCCTGCCGTCTGTCTGCAGACTTGTCAAAGCATTAATTCATGGTTTTTACTAACCGGTATCAGTATGTTGTTACGTCGGCATCATTTAGAAACGTGTATTACAATTTAATCACGGTAAAATATGTTCATGTTGTTGTAGCTCCCGAGCCAGCGCGTCTTGTTTGAATGATGCGAGTAAACACAGCTGACAGCTGCGGTGAAACTCGAGCGACTAGAGCGATGCGATAGGAGCGTTTAGAGCGAAGCGAATATTCGCATCGCGTCCGGTCTGAACGCAGCATTAAAGCGAGCTCCACGCTGCACTGGAAACGCGCCATTACATCACCAGAAGTCCTAATTTAAGGGGTCATTTGTCCCAAAACATTTTTTTTTACTCACTCTATCAATAGCCCCACCAAAAATATTTTCCACCAGCCGCCACTGGTTATCTTGAACATTTTATCCAACCATCTCCGTTTCTAACTTTCAATTTATTTTAAAAGAGATCTCTCTCTCTCATCTCTCGGTGTCTCACAGACATGCTGCAGCGCCGTGCAGTGTGCACACAGTTCTGCCGGTAATACATATTACATTTTGTGAGGAAACTTTTCCACCAATAATTCCAATAAGTATTCCAAAATGTATTCACATCAGGTTTACGAAAGTAACTGTAATCAGATTACTCGTTTTTCAAATGTAACGCCAGCTGAATACACTTGATTTTTGTATTCTGATTACGTAACGCCGTTACATGTATTCCGGTATGTGTTCCGTTACAACCCAACCCTGTGTATATCTCCGGACTGTCCACCAGCAGATGAAAAACACCCACCTCTCCGCCTCTTCCAAGGGACAAGGGAACCGTGCGGCAGAGTTTCCGTTAACATTTGTTTTCTTCTGACAGCCCAGCAGCAGGAGAGGTGGGGAGAGGGAGACGTGGGGAGAGGGAGACGGGGCTATGTTATCGTTATCAGAAAATGATAATGATGACGCTGCTAGATGAGGGCAGTGGGGGCTCTTCTTGGAGTCTGGCTTTAAAAAAAAACCAAAGTTCATTTGTGAACTTTGAGCCATCATTTATTTTGCAGGCAGCTCTCTGCCTCTCTCGCGTTATTATGGCGCGCGCCGGAACCAACAATCAGTTACCGTAAATGAGTTCGGTTCAGAGGACAAAGCACATACAACATGAATTAAACTCGATATTTGTTCACTTGAATTTCACTTTTAATTATTGGATATTCTCAATGGGTGAATCCATTTTTTTATAATAATAATAAAATAATTAAAAAATAAATTAAAAAAATGTAAATGACACCGAAGCTTTCTCAGGGTGGGCCAATTAGTAAACTGGGTGGGACTGGGCCTATGGGGGCTACGCCACTGTCTCACAGACTACAACTATTACATTACAACACATTTTTGTTCAGATTTGTTTTAAACAAGAACAATAAAGAATTCACCCAGCATTATATTTGTATTGCATTTTTAGTATTTAAGTTAATATTTTTTTTACAATTATATAAGTTTTATTTAAAGGGGACCTATCATGCAAAATGCACTCTTGTACGTCTTTTATACATGAAGATGTGTCCCCGGTGTGTCAGGGAACTCACCAAGTGTCAGAAAACACAACCCTCTCTCTTTTCCTCCATACCCAAATCTCTAAAAAAGGGGCTGCAACGGATCGGAGAGGTTGGGCCACGGCCGGCCATTGCCGCTCGAAAGCGCTGGAGACGCTGTAGTACATATGCCAGGCCTGTAAGTGGCGCTGTAGTCTGCCACAAAAGCAGTGAAGAAGACTTCCCACGCATGGTTGCCATGGTTGCCCTTCTGTTTATTCTCCGCTGTGGCTCTTTTTCTCCCTCCCCGAGGCAAGTGTTTGCCCCTCCTGCTTTAAAACAAATGAATAATGACTCTATATAATCATATGTAAGATCTAGATAAAACTAGATTTGCGTCGGGCTCTTGATCAGCCTGTCGGTGTTCTTTTCCCCATAATGACCGCGTCGCTGCACATTATCCCGCTTATTACACGGACACATTCTCAGCAAAAGTAACGACATGACTCCCAATATTAATTGAAATGCTTTTAATGGATTTAGAAAATAATTGTATTGATTTAAAAAATAGTTGTATTGATTTAAATTGACATGCATCCGCTAAGAAAAGTAGTCCGTTGTTACTGTTTGAACTAACGTAGCAACGGCAGGAACTGCTTCTATAGTGTTTTTGAGGAGCTTTTTGATTACAGATTTGAAGACATCGTTGCTTGCTTTAAAAGTAGCACAATTCATTATGTCAAACCTTGGGAAGTATCTAGATATCCCTGCCCAAATGCAAAAGTAACTGGCAACTGAATATGTGTCGCCGTTTGATGTCTATGTCTGGACCGCTGCGTAAAAAGGAGGGTTTCTGCCCCATTACTTCTCTTCTTACTTCTATAAGAATAAAACACGGAGGACGGAGATCTCTTTTGCTCCCCCTCTTCTGACAGCCCAGCAGCTGATCTCAGAGCACGCTCCCCTCTCCTGCAAGGGGCGTGGTCAGCTGCAGCTCACAGAATCAGCCCCCTGCAAAAACAGCGCTGGAAAGAGCAAATGGAGCGAAATGAGGCATGGTTAAAATGCAGGATCTTTTTGGTATTTTGAAAAAAAAACTATATTTATATACTTTATGTAGGTATGGCCCTACAATATAGTGTTCAAATATAGCATGATATGTCCCCTTTAAACAATTACCTCAGTAAATAAAATGCATTATCAGACACATTACTGCATTAGAAAAACTGATGAATTAGTACTGCAGGAGGACACTTCCAGCTCTACTAAAGAGTATGTTTTAAAAATATACGTTATATGACGACAGAGCTTTATCTAGCTATCATTTTATTTTCTGGTAACAGAGGGTTAGTCGTTTATTAATCCCTAAAGCCAAAAAAACCTTGACTTGCATATTGGATATGAAGAGGAAACCCCTGAGAGTGGTATAAAGCTTCGTTCCCCTCGCACTGTTCAGAGTGATTTCACTCCTGGACAGCCTTTTAAGAGAGCTGTCTAATGCCAACCATGTATCATCGTGTTGGAAAACACAAAGCCAAGCCAGCAGATACATTGGCATTCATCATTCCATTTATCGTATAGGGACATAAATATCAGCCTTTTTACCCTGCACAGAAAACTCTGGAGGCCTTTATTTTTTATTTTCAGTCTTTATTTCGAACAGATTAAAACATAACAAATGTGAAAAACAGAATACCGTATTGTTATAATACAGTATTTATCCACATTCATGGTAATATTTGTATATTCAACAACAACAACAAAAAAAAGTCTTCATATTAATAATAATAATAAATCATATGTGACCGAAAGGGAGCAGGAGGAAGCAAATGCTTATTAATTACCACCCCTTACTTGATCAATGATTGTCCTTTAAATCATTATGCAAGTTATTCCTACTTAGATTTACATTTATACATACATATACAATCATTTCTCATCTTCAATCACCTTTCTTCATTCTCATAGTTTTCCAAAAAAGTGTTTCTGTACATCCTTTTAAACTGAATGATGCTTGTGCTTTGTTTTCACTCCTGCTCCAAAGCATTCCATAAAGTCACCCCACAGATTGTTACACTCATACTTCTCAGAGTTGTTCTGACCTTGAGTTTAAAATGTAGATTTCCTCTCAAATTATACCCACCCTCTCTGTCTATGAACAATGTTTTCAATGTCCAAGGAAGTAGATGATATCTGGCTCTGTACAGGATTTGTGCCGTTTTAAATTTAACCAGATCAATGAACTTCAATATGTGTGACTTCAAAAATAATACATTAGTGTGTTCAAGATATCCAACATTATTGATAACTCTTATAGCCCTTTTTTGTAATGTGCATAACGGCTGTAGGTTGGTTTTGTACGTGTTTCCCCAAACCTCCACACAGTAAATCAGATATGGCAATATTAGTGTGTTATATAGAGTATACAGTGAGTTATGGTCCAGAATGTATCTGGCTTTTTCCAATATTGCGGATTTGTTTTATGTTTTCCAAATAACATAATCTTCGTTTTGCTTTTATTTAATGATGATTTGTTTGTGTCAAACCAATGTTTTACTTTAATCATTTCTGCTGTTATCACTTCCATTAGCTCTTTCAAATTGTCACCGGAACAACAAATATTAGTGTCATCTGCAAATAAAATAAATTTCAATATATTTGATACTCTGTAAATGTCGTTGATGTATATTATGAACAGCTTTGGACCCACAAGTTATGTTCATGTATTCTGATTTATGTTCACCAATTTCAACAAATTGTTGTCTGTTGCTTAAATAATCTCTCACCCAGTTTAGCCCCTCTGATGCCATATGGTTCCAGTTTTATCAGTAAAATATTGTGATGGTGTCAAATGCTTTTTGTAAATCTATAATATTCCCAGTGCTTGTTTATTGTCCATGCAGTTTGCTATTTCCTCACTTAATCCCATTAGTGCCATAGATGTTGATCTATCTTTCCTGAATCCATATGGACTGTCGTCCAAAAGCTGATGTTTTCCATGAAACTGTCAAGTCTTTTTGTAAAAAGCTTTTCAAGGATCTTGGAAAACTGAGAGAGCAATGAAACAGGTCTGTAAGTTGTGTAATGATGTTTATCCCCAGTTATATATAATGGTATAACTTTTGCTATTTTCATTTTATTTGGGAATTTACCGGATTGAAAAGACAAGTTAAAGAGATGAGTCAAAGGTTCTGCAATTTCTTCAATAATGTTTTTTACTTTAATCATATCAATATTATTCCAATCGGCCGAGGACTTGCTTTTACATGTTCGCACAGTACAGCATCTGTATCGATGATTTATTTTTCTTCGCCTGGTGTGAGGAAGAAAGAGCTATTGTTTTCATCCCAGAGGTCCGTTTCTTTCACATGAGAGGCTCCAGTCAGACTGAGATCTGGGTTTCCATTTGCCCCTGCAGTGTTTGAAGGAATTAGTATCGTTTTGGTGTGTGCATTTCAGTTACTAAATATACACCCTATAATAACCTTATGGATCTAAATGGATACATATAGTCTCGTTAAATTGTTTTTTTAATGAAAAATTCAAAATGTGATATACTGTATTTCATTTAATTTCAAACCTTTATTTAACCAGGCGGTCCCATTGAGATCATCGATCTCTTTTTCAAGGAAGACCTGCCCTTCCTTCTTTCTAACACTGAGCAATCATTAAAACACAAAGTAATCTTGGTCTCTGACATGACAACAGAATGTAGCATTACGTCATTCATCCATAACAAATACTGTGTTGCTTGTTACCGTTATATGTGCAGCCTTTGTTGCTCTAGTTCACTGAAGACACATGTACAGATAACACGTGTGCTCAACAATATCCCCATTTCATTTGCTACTGTTTCCGCTGCTTATTTATTCTTTTATTAATGTATTTCTATTATTTTTATTTTTTTTCTTTTCTTTACTTTTCTTAATGTATTTCATATGTATAGTGTTATTTTATATTAGCTTGTTTGATGTTTATTTTATTTAGGGCTGTCAGTCGATTAAAATATGTAATCGCGATTAATCGCAAATTAACCACATATTTTGTATCTGTTCTAAATGTATCTTAGATTAATATTTTTCAAGTTTTTAATACTCTTATCAACATATGAGTGGACACATATGCTTTATGCAAATGTTTGTTTATTATCATTTGAACAATGACAAATATTCTCCTGAATATTTTCAATACTCTCCCACCATCCAACTAACAACAACAACGACAACAACGACAACAACAACAACAACAACCACAACAACCACAACAACAGCGTCAAGCCTTTGGGCTCTGAAACTACGAGCGGTCCGAGGACAAATACACATGCGTTAATCGCACGTTAAAATAATTAGTGGGGTTAAAACATGTTTGCACACACACACACACACACACACACACACACACACACACACACACACACACACACACACACACACACACACACACACTTGACAGCCCTATGTATTATCTTTGCTTGTCAATTACTTTTTTTGAATGTTTTTAAATGCCTGTTCATAATGGGTTTCCGCTGCACTATTTCTTAATGTTTGACATTTTTGTAAAGCACTTTGAATTGCCTTGTGTTGAAAGGTGCTATACAAATAAATGTGCCTTTCCTTTCAGTAACATGTTTTTAAAATGCATAACTTATCATGTCTTACATATATCTTGTTGTTTTCAAATCGAAATATTCGAATAACTTTAAAATCAGCAAAAAACAAATGACCACACATTCCACCAGGGACAAAGACTCAGCGTAACGTTTAGATCATGTGTTGTGTGCTGCATTAGGTTACACAACTGTATTTAATGAATAGCCACAATTAATACAATCCAATTATAATACAATTCCTTGGCAATTGTTCTCTTTTTGTTCATTTAATGTAGTTCAGTCTCACCATTTTATTTCATCAAACCCTTTCTAATAACTGCATTCCACATGTGCTCATTAAGTACTGGGGCTTTGACACATTAAGTGAGGCAATGGAATCAAGGAAATGATGGAACATACTGGACAGCTACATTCCTACAAAGATGAAAATGATCCAGAACCTTTTCCGAAGAGAAAGCGTCCCTTTGAGGTGGTGGAGAGCGGTATGCTGCTGAGTTCAGGGAGCGAGCTCCATCAGACGCTGACAACACTGACGGACTGACATGATGATGAGAAAAAAAGCCTCAGGGACAATCAAGAGAAGGACACACACATGCTATACAAGCTCTGTGAAGAAAGTAATACGGAAGCTTTGTTAGCCATTGCACAGGCCACGAGTCTCTGAGGAATCGTGCATTTTATTTTCTTGTAGTGGTTTTTTTGGGCAGATATGGGAGATGTGTGGCGCAGTGGTCTAGTGGGGAGCACAGGTTCAAACCCCACTGCAGTCAGCATGTCGTTGTGTCCCTGAGACACTTCACCCCAAAGTGCTCCGGTGGGGATTGTCCACAGTGTTGAGTATGTGAGTCGCTTTGGATACAAGCGTCTAACAAGTATCACGTCATGCAATGTAGTGTTCCAGCAGATGGAGGGAGAGGTGTGATGGTTATGAAGTAGGGGAGTGGGCTGGCATTCATTACATCTAACAGGGGTCCCCATCCCACGCGGCCTTGGTTCAGTGTGTTGGACATTTAATAACTCTTCTTAATCATGCCGGTATTCATTGTGCCACAATGCTTTGAATGTTAGTTTAAAGAAAAGAGGAAGAAGAAGAATATGACATACTTTATTCAACCCCAAATTCATTTTTTAAACTTGCTGAACCCACAGTCTGATTGTAGCGGTGGTTCCCTAACACAAACGTGTGTTAGTATAACTTTCTTCATTTTACTTTTTGACATTTGAAATACTTCCAAAATACTCAATTGGCCATAATAACTAGGGTTGCAAAGGGGCAGAAGTTTCCGGTACATTTTCCATGGGAAGTTAAGCTGGGGAATTTTGGAAATAGTCGATGCAAAATTAAACAAAAAAAACACGACATTTCAACAGATTAGTTTACTTTTTTCTTTTTTTTAGTAGAACAGAACAAGTTTTAATTATTTTATTGAACAATTATTTGTTTCATTGAAGAACGACAACAGGAATGTTGAGTTAAATATGACTCATCTGTGCATGTGATGGAGGAATGCACAGTGCCTGTGGGGGTGTGGTCTCAATAGCCAGTCAAGAGTATGCTAAAATAAGCTTTCCCCAACTATATTTAAGTTCCCTACGAAGAGCCAACCTTCCATTTAGAAAATTCCCAGTTTATTCCCATACATTCCTGGTAATTCCCGTGGAAAGTTTCCATCTTTGAAAATTCCCGGAATGTTGCAACCCAAGTAATAACGGACCCATACACTCTGTTCCTGTTTCTCTTTCCCTTTCTCCCTCTGCCTTCCTGTTTAATGATTTATTTAATGTACCAGTTTGATGTATTTATTAGAATTCCTAAGCATAGTATTAGCAACACATGAAATACATCTGCATATCTGGTTTGTGTTCTAATGAGTATTTGCTCGAAGATTCAACGTTCTTGCATCAGTGAACATTACAATGTTAAATACAAACAAAGGGGATAATTCTGAGGGCCAGCTCTGGGCTGCTGGGCGGGTTCCGATATAATATAATAAAGCCAGAACCTATTAGGCGTAACATATTGCTTGAAGTTAACCGTCACAATGTGTGTATTAATATGAGATAGATGAATCAATCAATATGAACTCAATAGGTTAATCGTCCAATATTCATGATTCATATTTTGGATTAGAGAACGGAATGAGGAATGTGAGCCTCTCAGTGTAAGCGGCACCAGATCCATCAATACTCATTGTGTGGGTTAATATTCATGCTGGTTTCCCGCGGCGGCTGATGGATGATGTTCAGGGACATGGCAGCCAGATGAGGACATGACAAGAGCATCTCGGAAATTAATGAAGACATAAGCGGACTGAGGAGGAGACAAAAAGATGCATTCTTACCATACCAGAATAGTTATGCACGGTGGCATATTGATGTTCCAAAGAAGCCTCTCATAATAATGTCATTATCAGCACTGTGTTCTACATTCTGAAAAAGCTGCGTGCTGCTGAAAGAAAGGCCGGTTCCAGCAGCACATGAGCAGTCTCTTGACTTTAGATACGCGCTTGTTTTGCTCTGTATTGCAACACGATCGTGGATTCAGAGTTCAGTTCTATGATAAAAGAAATAAATGCTATCCTATTGTTATCTTTGACAAATGTATGAGTTAACTTCATCCAGTCAGTCATTAAGCCCTAAGCACGACCAATCAGCACCTCCGG
This sequence comes from Champsocephalus esox, assembly GCA_036324585.1. Taxonomy (NCBI): domain Eukaryota; kingdom Metazoa; phylum Chordata; class Actinopteri; order Perciformes; family Channichthyidae; genus Champsocephalus; species Champsocephalus esox. Next base: position 47,404,131 of record CM070480.1, on the reverse strand, counting down.
TTGTCTGACTGTCCCCTAGGCAGGACCCCACAAAGACTTGTGCTTTAGATAGAAACACCCTAACAATTATGTTGTTACAGAAGCTGCAAGTTGTCAAGACATTGTAAAGTAAAATTGAATTTGAAATAAATATATATTAACGGTAGAACAAGATGTATAGAGTAACCTATATAAAATACAAATACAATTACTATGCATTTCAAACTAAAATAAAAAACACAATATATACATTACAGAAGTATGCAAAGTACATTTACTAAAAGCAGTGAGGTAGAGTGTGAGTTAAATATGTGCACATTCTGCACATACTGTGCAGAGACTAAACGCTTAGTTCTCTGCGGGTCAGAGAGGTCGAGAGGTGTTTTCCTTTGGCACAGCAACAACACAAGCATGCGAAACATTTCCTCAACAACGTGCGTCTCCCCACAGCAAGCTGTACCGTCTGTGCCACGGTTACCACGTCAACAAATACACTACAACTTCACAAATTCACGACGAAGCCGCTGCAACAGGCTGCCCCCCCCCCACCCTTAATAATGGTATCACCCACTACAGCTGTGGGGCACAATGCATCATTGAAATGAAAGATTAAGCACACTGCCAGACAGAACTATGATATTGGTGGACCTAAGACAAACTAAATCACATGGAATGGTTTCAGGAAAAGGCAACATGTTTCCACAGCCAGCTGAACCCCGCATGTGAAGAGGCCTGGAGAAAGATCACACCTGCACCCTCATCATGTCTCTTCTGCACCGGACCACTTGAGCACCAAGCATTAGTTGAAGGAGACCGTGAGATGGGGTTGCATTTAGGATACTTAGTGCATTACATAATTACATAATGAGTAAACACACAACGCATGGGTTGCATACACAGGTCTGTTGTTGCTTTTGTTTTCTCCTTCTCTTCTCACGAGACTCTAAGCAACACATTGTCCGGACGACTTACTGATAAGAAGTGCATTCAGATGTTTCAATTGATAGATGCCGATGAACTTTGTGATGCCAAATGAACGCCCAGCTCACTGAGTGAAAGGTCAGGAGGATGAGAGATGATTTGTTAATGATGGTTCTGAAAGGCAGCCCATTTGCTTCTCTTGGGAAGTGCTCTGAGGGAGGGGGGTATGCAGAGATGGGGAGGACATGAGTCTGACAGGCACACTTGGCCCATCCTTCCATCCAGCAGATGAACAGCTTGAGTTAGCACGGCCTCGCCGCTCTGCTCTCTTCCACTCTGCTCTCTTCCGCTCACTTCCTAACTCTCACATTGTGTGAGTTAATGATGTTATTGATGTAACGACTGGAAAAAAGGTTATACGACTGTTGGATCGAACAGTTTCACCTTCTTCTCATTTTAAAGTTAGAGTTAAAAGCACAGCAGTGCTCGGATGTAAGAACAGTTAAAAAGGTCAGCTTTCAAAGGGCCGGCTCACTTTGACACAGCTTCTCAGCGGGACGCCTGATGGGCGGAGAGAAGAAACACAACGAGCGTGTTTACTGAGGGCAGGAGAGGAAGGAGGCTAAATGAGCAGAGCTCTACGGAGGAGAGCGGAGTCTGGAAAGTGCTGTACATCAAATACAATCAGCCCACAGGAGAGACACTTTACAGCTCATACAACAGCACAGTGTGTTCAGAGTATAGTATGACAATACGACACCCTCTGTCCTCAGACCCTCTGTCCTTAGACCCTCTGTCCTCAGACCCTCTGTCCTTAGACCCTCTGTCCTTAGACCCTCTGTCCTCAGACCCTCTGTCCTTAGACCCTCTGTCCTCAGACCCTCTGTTCTTAGACCCTCTGTCCTCAGACCCTCTGTCCTTAGACCCTCTGTCCTTAGACCCTCTGTCCTCAGACCCTCTGTCCTCAGACCCTCTGTCCTTAGACCCTCTGTCCTTTGGCCCTCTGTCCTTAGACCCTCTGTCCTTAGACCCTCTGTCCTTTGACCCTCTGTCCTCAGACCCTCTGTCCTTAGACCCTCTGTCCTCAGACCCTCTGTCCTTTGGCCCTCTGTCCTTAGACCCTCTGTCCTCAGACCCTCACATCGTACAAGGAAACACTTCCAGAGAAACCCACAGTTTAAAGGGAACATGGGAGAAACCTCAAGGAGAGCAGCAGAGGAGATGGTATTATTATACACATTTGTTTTGATTTATCTCGCTGAATGATTATCTTTAATAATAGTGTACACCTACACTAAATCCTCTGGTCCATTTTGAGAGCAAAATTAGGGACTAAATCTATGGCAGTCAGTAGGGGCTTGGACTGTGAGCCGTATGGGTCGCCGGTTCAAGTCCCCGACCAGACCTATTTGGAGTGTGGACTTCTACTTGGAGAGGTCCCAGTTCACCTCCTGCCCTGCCGTGGTGCCCTTGAGCAAGAAACCAGACAAGTACCTACTAGTAATGAATATTAAATGTTGTGAGGAAATCTTTCCACCAATAATTCCAATAAGTAATCCAAAATGTATTCACTTCAGGTTTACGAAAGTAACTGTAATCAGATTACTCGTTTTTCAAATGTAACACGAGCTGTACATGTATTCCGTTACAACCCAACCCTGGCCACACCCCACTGGGCTGGGCTGGACCGGAACACTTACAAATGTGGGCCGGTAGGATTTAGGCAAAAAAAAAGATAGAAACTTTTTTTTTGTTGGCCCTCCGGCCCACACACAGCACCGGCACCTGCGTTAGTGTTTCTTAGTATTTCCCAAACATTTCGGATTAGTACCGTACACTGTCTTGGCAATATGTGTGTCTAATATCTATTCAGAAAATGCCTTTACACTTGATATACGACATAATAACTTAGGAAGTAACCATGCAGGGAGATATAGGGTCTTGTTTTGAAGGCATCTTAAATATCTTATTTGTAGTTGTATCTCAGGTGAAAGATGGTTTATAAGCTACTGTGGTATTTGTAAAAGGTGGATCATCTTGTATAAATAAAATAATCTAACTTGATTTAAGAAAATCCATTTTTGTTGGAAAATCAGAGACAGAAAACTTTGGAGAATTTTCTGGCTTATTTTGTAACAACATTTCCTGATGCTGGTCAAATATAGTTCAAATAAATGTTCACAGCTAATTTCAAGATCTAATTTATCTAAATATCCCATTTTATTTCAAGAAATCTTATCAGTCGATTTTTTACTTGTTCTATTGGCAGATGTATTTACTTATTACTTAGGCAAAAACACCTTGTTGTCATTATTATTTGACATGATTATTATGTTTTCAAAGACACATATGTATATAGGAGTATATAAAAAACTGCAGTGACACAGAAAATACGCCACTCCTCCAACCTCTCAATAACACCATACGGTGTGGAGGCAGAATGCAGAGCTGGGGAACGGAAAGTGGCTTGATTTGAAACTTCTACTAACATCAGTTTCAAGCTTTTCAAACCAACGTCAGCCACCCAGGAGGGGGCCACCAGCGCTGCCCGCCCTGACAGGTGCATCGGCACAGTGAGTGGTCTGTCATTCTATGGCTCTGCTCCACACAGGGGCGTCACGCCCGCCACCACACGCTTTATACGACAGACTGTGGGCAGAATGCTAGGCAACAGTGTCTGTTCAAACTAAAGTCAGAGTCAGAATAATGTCGGGTGTTGCATTTTCTAATCCCTTCAGATGGCACTTAATTGCAGAACAGAAAATCAGCACAAACATGAGGTGTTAAAGCAGCCCAATCTGCATGTGGTTTCTTCCCCACAATAGAGAACTGATGACAGTCATCTTTCAAACCAATACGAATCGCTTTGATTGAGCAAGGTGTAAAACAACTTAGTGCAACAACGTTTTACAAATACTTATACAGTTCCTTTATTAAAGGGAAGGTTTCATTCTGCCTATGTTCTGATATTTGCCATAATCCTTCTTCAATAGCCTTTCTTAGATCTAGGTATTCAGCCCTGAACACAGTTACATCCACATATGTGTAGTTCAGTCAGACAACTCCCGTGTGCCTTTGATATGTTTATTAGAAGCAGCATATCGTTTGAGTTTGGCCCCTAGGCTCGGCCTCATCGGGGGGGGGCAACGTTGATGTCCTACATCTCAATGAGGACATTCATCATGCTGTCATAACTTTGAAAATGATAGCCATAAATAAACTAGCATGTCACAACTCCAGTGTACCGCATCAATATTATTTTTTGAAGTGTGTAACATGAGCTTTATCTTTGTGCTAATGATGAGCAGATTCACAATGCTTTGGAGGACCAGCAAGGACCAGCAGTGTCCTAGCAACTCCACTAACAAGAGTTTCATGTATAATCTTCTGTAGTTCACCTTCCCTCTCTCCCTTTTAAAATAATGAGAAACTAAGAAACTGGAGCAGAAGTCAGAATGATTGTTGGAGTGTTATGATCGGGGTCGGATAACAAGTAGCTGGGAATAACTGAGTAACGCCAATGAAGCAGGAAGAACATATACACAATGTATTTTACACAAACTTTCTTTTTCAATTCCAAACACATTGTTTCTAATGGTCAGCTTTCTTCCTTATTTGAAAATGCAGCTGCTGCCAGAGATCACCACTGTGTGTACATGTGTATATATTTGAACCTACCTCTGGTCTTCTGCCCTTCTATAACTTCAGTGAAGTTACCCAATGCGGGGGTCCTCGGGCTCGAGTACCACGTTGAGGAGCAGCACTTCACGCTTGATTGAAGGAATCTGTAAATCAAAACAACAAATGGATGTTACAAGTGTCTCATATGAAACTGGGCCTCGGATGATATGTTTTAGCAGGTCCACATTTATCTTTGCTGGCACTCATTCGTCCTAAAAGGACTTGGAGTAAAAATGATGTTGAACTTGTTCACATAGCTGGTGGATAAACGAACCGGGCAGCACGTACAGTAGCTTTAAGATGGGATTGTTCTGTGAACCATTCTGAATGAGCTGCTGAGTTCACAGCATAACAACCCGATTAGAAAGAGAACAGTTTAATTATGCTTATTCGTAAGTGAACATGCATACGTTAAACTCTGAAGGGACCCTTAACAAAGAGCCATCGGTGAAGCATCAACTGTTGCTGCAGTTCATAACATCTATCCATGATAAGGCTAACCGGATCTAAAAGTCCTTAACGCCTTGAGGTCATACAAATCAGGGGGTCTATCGTCTTTGGAATGTTTGACAATATACTCAGGAGATGTCATGATGACCATTTGTTAACCAGAGATCTCTTGTGAAATAGTCAATTGGACTGGATGGAGGCGACAGGGCTCCAACTCATAACACTTCAAATGGAATAGGCTCCTCTTCTCTAGGTTTTTTTTATATCAAATACAAATCCTGTTCAAAACTCAAAAGTGATATGTTTGGCATTAACTAAGATTATGAAGCTTTATGTGCATTGCCAGAACATTGCGAGAGAATGTTAATTATTATAATCAAAGTGTACAGCAAGTAAACACATTGTGCATTGATTGCTTGTTGTTTATTGTGAAAAATAACACATGCCTGGTGATTATATCTCATTAAGTTTGATGTAAGTTTCTAATTAGCTTTTCGTCTGCCCGACACTTTCACTTGTGCTTATATTTGCTTTCTAACAAGACAAGGCAGTTTTAATTCTGCTAATTATTGTATATTTTTAGCATATTCACTCCAATGTTGGTTGATTACAACAAAGTATTATTTTTGATTCTTTCTTTCCACAGTTTGTGGATGTGTTGACTCAACACGTTCTCACTCCCAACCCGTCACATGTTGACGGACAGTCAGGGCCCCTCCCTGTCACCGTATTACGCACAGGGTACCCCTTGAGAGTCAGTTTTCAACGGGCAGGGCGTGCAAGCTGCCGGGAGTCCCAGCAGCTTCCACTGAAGACAGTCCCCAACTCCAGTACATCGCCAGAAGCGCCGACACCTCCTCATCACTCCACCCCTCCCATGTTTTATTTTGTGTTGCCGTAAGTTAGTCTCTCTCCATTGGTGCGCTGGGCTAATGCTGCTCTCCAGCAGGGACTAAAAAAGGGTGAGAAGGTTCGCAAAAAAAGGTTCTAGTTCCAGATTTTTTTGCTATGAACGCAAAATCCCAGGAACTATCGGAACTATTCGTGGGAAAAGTACTCCGGTGTGAAAGCACCTATTGTGATCCAGGGTAGATCTGGAAGCATTTCTTCCTAACAGTCAGTCCATTTTGGCTTCACACACCACTGATCAACTGTCATAGGAATGAACTGGGCCCCGCCTCCATCGCTATATCCAGTTCTCTTTATACAACTATGGTTCACTTCTGTGTCCCACTTCTTCTTCTTCTTGTTTGTTTACTAATAAAACATTTTTGAAGGTAAAGGAGAGTTGTAGCCTCTGGCCTCTGGATAGACCTGGTAAGCCCAAACGTGTAGTTCGCGTGAACTGGGAACGTCTGGAGGAGGCCCAAGTTCAGGAGGCCTTCAACTCACACCTCACAGGCCCGAAGGGCAGCAGCCTCGTCCGTGGCCGAGGCAAAGCAGCAGGTGTGGGAGAAGTTCTGAGAGCCATGGAAAAGGACTTTCGTGCAGCACCAAAGTTGTTCTGAAAAACTGTCCGACACCTCAGGAGGGGGAAGCAGGGAACCATCCAAGCTGTGTACAGTAAGGATGGGACGTTGTTGACCTCAACTGATGGAGTGTTGGGGCGTTGGAAGGAACACTTTGAGGAACTCCTGAACCCGACAACTCCGCCCTCTATGTTAGAGGCAAAGCTGAAGTATGACGGGGGATCAACGCCAATCTCCCGGGGGGAGGTCACTGAGGTTGTCAAACAACTCCACAGTGGCAAAGCCCCGGGGGTGGATGAGATCCGCCCGGAAATGCTGAAGGCTCTGGGTGTTGAGGGACTGTCATGGTTGAAACGTCTCAAACAAATGTTGCGTGGAAGTCGGAAACAGTACCGAAGGAGTGGCAGACCGGGGTGGTGGTTCCCCTTTTTAAAAAGGGGGATCAGAGGGTGTGTGCCAAGTACAGAGGCATCACACTACTCAGCCTCACCGGGAAAGTTTACTCCAAGGTACTTGAAAGGAGGGTCAGGCCGATTGTCGGACCTCAGATTGAGGAGGAACAATGCGGATTCCGTCCTGGTCGTGGAACAACGGATCAGCTGTTTACTCTCGCAAGGATCCTGGAGGGGGCCTGGGAGTACACTTATCCGGTCTACATGTGTTTTGTAGACTTGGAGAAGGTGTATGACCGAGTTCCCAGGGAGTGACTGTGGGACGTGCTGCGGGAGTATGGGGTGAGGGGATCTCTACTCAGGGCCATCCAATCTCTGTACTCCCAAAGCGAGAGCTGTGTCCGGGTCCTCGGCAGTAAATCGGACCGCACCGTTGTGACGAAAAGGGAGCTGAGCCGGAAGGCAAAGCTCTCTGTCTACCGGGCCATGTTCGTTCCTACCCTCACCTATGGTCATGAAGGATGGGTCATGACCGAAAGAACGATATCGCGGATACAAGCGGCCAAGATGGGTTTCCTCCGCCGGGTGGCTGGTGTCTCCCTTAGGGATAAGGTGAGAAGTTCGGTCATCAGGGAGGGACTCGGAGTTGAGCCGCTCCTCCTTCGCGTCGAAAGAAGCCGGTTGAGGTGGTTCGGGCACCTAGTTAGCATGCCACCTGGGCGCCTCCCTAGGGAGGTGTTCCAGGCACGTCCAGCTGGGAAGAGACCAAGGGGTAGACCTAGGACCAGGTGGGGGGATTATATCTCGCTGGCCTGGGAGCGCCTTGGGACCCCCCAGTCAGAGCTGGTTGATGTGTCCAGGGAAAAGAAAGTGTGGGGCTCTCTGCTGGAACTGCTACCCCCGCGACCCGACAACGGGTAAGCGGGAGAAGATGGATGGATGGATGGAAGGAGAGTTGTGGTTTCATGTATGAGCTTAAGCTGGATGTGTTCAGTGACACAGTGCTTTGTCAGGTCTGTATCAACAAGCAAACAGAGAGTGTGGATCGTCAGGGCTCACTTTCATTGTATCTGTCAACATTCAACAAAACATGATGTAGGCTTATACATTTAGCTATCTACATACTGCCTCAAAGGAGCCAGCAGGCGCTACAATAACTGTTTCCTTCATCACTGATTCAACATCGTCAGGACACTCTTAATGCTGAGAGGCATTATGGAAACATCACGTGTGCTCCTTTCCTGCCGCCCAACGGGCATTTGTGTACATGTGCTTCTCGTCGATGTGAACATGCCATAACGTTTTCTAAAATAATTCAAAATTAATTCACTTACTATTACACCAATTTCAGAAAAAGTTCATAATTTCCCTTTCTTCAGTATGTGCAGGAACATGCATGAACACAAACACGCCTCAGTGGTCTGAGTGTGTAATTGAAGGTGACACAAATATGGACGACTGGCACATTAACAACTTTTTAATTAGTACCAGCTAATGGCATACACATCGATTAAAAAGATCACTTGTCTGGGGCATTACACACACACACACACACACACACACACACACGCATGCACACACACACACACACACACACACACACACACACAGATAGCTGAAACATTTACAACATGAGATAAAACACAAAGAGAGAGCTGTCAGTCCAACCAGGAGAGCAACACTAGCAGTGAGGCAGAAACACTCCATATGTCACCTCTGTGTGTGTGTGTAATCTTGTTTGGCCTCCTCTGCACCACACACACACACACACACACACACATACTCTGACTGTCACACTGCTTCACTTCACTCTTCTGGGTCACTGGCAGGTCTTACACATCATGCGCTCATCAAACTGTGAGTGTGAATGTGAACGCGTGTCGGCACATCGACGTGAGGGAGCAGGAGCATGTAAGACGGTATACTGTTGTCCGCACAATCTTTCACATGCATAGATATCATATGCACCAACCTACAGCAAATCCACTCATACCCTTCGATGGGTAAGAATACAAAAGAGATGTTTCGATGTTATTGCAGGGCGTATTGTCCCTGATGTCCTCTGCACTTCCGAGCACAGTTTAGCAACAAAATATGTGAGGGAGGGTCATGTGGGGCACCCTGCACTGCACTGTCAGTACATGCACCGAGCACAGTTTAGCAACAAAATATGTGAGGGAGGGTCATGTGGGGCACCCTGCACTGCACTGTCAGTACATGCACTTACAAACGGAGACGTTCACTTAAATGTACTATATCAAAACATCATTATATTAGGTTAGGTGCAAGCTAACCTAAATAGTATTAAGTTGAACCTAATATGTTTCACTTAAACTTAGTATTATTGCTTTTGAAATGACCTAATGCAGTTATGTGAAATCTGTCAACCTTTCCGTTGTTTTCAACCGCTATTTGCCACAGAGGAAAATTAGAGTTGCCTTTTCAGATTTTCATTAATGCCTGCAAAACATGTTGTATATTTTCCATCTAAGCTTTGACAGATGATGTCAATAAGAGGACCCACATATTCCTTAATCAGAATAGTTTTAATGTGCGTGGTGATGCTGGGATGTTTGTGCCTATGTTGGACCTTTTCTTAGGAAAAATAAAAGAATACAAAAGAACAAAAGAGAGTGTACGCCTTTTGAAAACACCTGAACAAAGTGATTCCTGTCCTCGTGTACAAAGACGTGTAGTTCATGGCTGAAGTGCACACCTATAGAAATAAGACAACATGCACATTTCTCGATTAGATAGTCGTCTGAATGAAACAATGCCTCACCAATGTATGAACAGATATCAACATGTAACATATTGGTTTCTTTCTAACAACCCTATCAATTGTCTTATATGTCTTGTATGAGAATATATTGCACTTGGATGAATCGTGTTGAACCTGTTCCAGGAGATGCGAGTGGAGGAGTCAAGGAGGGGAACCGAGGAGAGAGGAGGGGAAGCAGCAGGCGGTTAGAGAAATGAGAATTCCTCTCCTCTGAGCGGTCATTTTAAAGAGACGTCCATTAATGATGACAGGAGGCACAGCAGCCTCTGTCTGATGGGAACGGTGTTCAGGACAATTTAAACAAATACTTTTAATTAATTTAGCAATTACTTAAAACTACGTGATAATCAGATCTCAATTAGTCAAATAGTGTAACTTCAAAAACAGCCTACATGTAGTTCTGGTCTGCGCCTTTATACAGACTATAGTGGTCTGTGCTCATTATATGTAATCTATTATTTACAATAATCATCATATTGATGTGCTTATTCGAAGAACAAATAAGGAAGACATTCTTTATTCTGTTAATATCTTAAAAAGGACAGGTTTCAGTGATGGGAAATACATTGCAAATCAAGCTGCAACACAGAAGCACAGTGGCACACACCGACACACACAGGGCCTTTGAGGGCTCCGGTGTGTTGTTGGTTGGAATGAAAATGGTTCGAGAGATGAGCTCTGACTGAAACCTAAAGAGAGCGGCAGAGAGCACTTACCTTTTTAATTCATGACATGTCTGTATAAAACCAACACATGTCAAAATAGATCTAGTATCTTGAATTCATTGATATGCCTTCGGTAACTAACCAGATTGAATAATCCTTTAGAATAAAAAGAAAATGAAATAAGGCACTAAACAGCCTCATGTTGGTGTCAGAGCAACGTTGAGCACTGAGCATCTTGGGACTGCAGATGGCTCATGGCTCTCTCTTGACCGGCGGGGGCATTTCTCCTGGATCTCTGCAACAGCCTGAAGCCACTGACGGGGGGGACACAGCTCGGCTCCAGCTCGGCCCCCACATGTCCCAGTGCTCTCTGTCCCTGCCTCCCCCTCCCTGGACACTAGCTCAGTCCGTAGAGAGGCAGGTGACCTGAGAGGCAAACTGAATCAAAAGCATCTGTCAGCAGCTTGGTGCCATCAGACAGGGATATTCTCTGCGGTAAACACATCTGAATAAGAGCACTGCACACCCCTTAAAGCAGTGGTTCTCAACTGGTGGATCGCGACCCAAAAGTGGGTCACGGACTCGTTTTGACTGCGTGAGTGAAGAAATGTGTGAGTGAAGAAAAAACGTTTATTTTGAAGGCCCGATTTTCTAACGCTGTGCATGCGGTAGGCGTTGGACTGGAAGTACGGGAGACCATCAACGGTTTTGAAAACTTCTGTCACATAGTGATCATCTTCTCAATAAAATATCTTTGCTGATGTTTTTTCGAGTCTTCTGGCCAATCAGAATCAAGATGGTTGTCGGAAGTCCCCTCGGAGAATAACTTAGCGGTAGAACTATTCTTTATACATCCATGGGTAAACCTTAAGATACAATGAACACATAATGAAATATGACCCCCAGTTTGATGATTGACAGGTCACAGAACAATGGGGGCTATCTATCCTTACCCACAATTTAAAGTCATTCACGCAGACTATCTCCTCTTTGCTCTTCTCTCTGTGAGGACCAGCAAGTTCAGCTTCAGAACAAAATGAAAAAAAACAATGGCATCAAATATTATTAATATGTCGGGTAGTAATAGATTTATTTATTTTCTTCTCAGAGTGTACCAGAATACGTAGTGTATATGTTGGAGAATCATGTTATACAGTTCAGCTTTGATTCTAGAAACGTTAGGTTATGTATTGTAACCCTTGTATTATTAGCACAGGCGGAGCCCTCTACTGGACTCTATGGGTACTACCTTACCCTGCGAGCATTCTCCCACTGAGACTTCTATAGACGTAGCCGGCCTTGGGCGGGCCTACCTGAATGCGTGTGCATCACACCGTATAAAAGGAGGCCTTGCCTCCTGACTATCATCCTACACCTCTCTTCAGCGAGCGGAATAGGACAGACAGTGCCCTGAGTAGAGGGCTCCGCCTGTGCTGACAAGGGTTACAATACGTATCCCAACGTTATATCTCTCACAGGCTCCGCCCTCTACTGGACTCTATGGGTACAGTGGGTGGAGCCGCGATGTATACGCGCACTGTCGTCCAACAACATCATTCCACCCTACTGCCCCTGACCGGCTTTTCTGGTCAGCAGCTGCTGCCCCACATTCTCCTTTAACCCGGTTGTGACCGTGGAAAAGTCTGGGCTGCGGCTGACAGAGCATGGTGGTAGCCTTTGTTACCTTGGTCCCAGCTCTCTGCAGGTCATGGACTCGGTCCCCCCGTGTGGTTCTGGGATTTTTGCTCACCGTTCTTGTGATCATTTTGCCCCCACGGGGTGAGATCTTGCATGGAGCCCCAGATCGAGGGAGATGATCAGTGGTCTTGTATGTCTTCCATTTTCTAATAATTGCTCCCACAGTTGATTTCTTCACACCAAGCTGCTTACCTATTGCAGATGCAGTCTTCCCAGCCTGGTGCAGGTCTACCATTTTGTTTCTGGTGTCCTTTGACAGCTCTTTGGTCTTGGCCATAGTGGAGTTGGGAGTGTGACTGTTTGAGGTTGTGGACAGGTGTCTTTTATACTGATAACCAGTTCAAACAGGTGCCATTAATACAGTTAACGAGTGGAGGACAGAGGAGGCTCTTAAAGAAGAAGTTACAGGTCTGTGAGAGCCAGAAATCTTGTTTGTTTGTAGGTGACCAAATACTTATGTTTCCGAGGAATTTACCAATTAATTCATTACAAATCCTACAATGTGATTTCCTGGATTCTTTCTCCCCTGTCTCTCATAGTTGAAGTGTACCTAGGATGAACATTACAGGCCTCTCATCTTTTTAAGTGGGAGAACTTGCACAATTGGTGGATGACTAAATACTTGTTTGCCCCACTGTATGTGTCCTCTCAGGCATGTTATGTATACGGTACATTACCAGAGGAAGCTTGGTGAATGGATGCAGACGTACAATCTGAGGTGGTCTGGCTCACGGTGTGTTCAGATATCAGCCAGTATAAATGCAGTCTGTAAAATGTCACTGTATGCTGAAGACACATCATTATTTCAGCAAGTTAAAAGGTCAGCTACAATAATATCTTGACCTGCTACATTATGGTTAGGGTTAAAGTTTGCAATGCAAAGCATTAAAAGAAGAGCCCACGGACCAACATTGATTTTATTAACTCAGGGCTGCACCATCCTTAACCTCCAACTCCATCCTTAACCTCCAACTCCATCCTTAACCCCCAACTCCATCCTTAACCTCCAACTCCATCCTTCACCTCCAACTCCATCCTTAACCTCCAACTCCATCCTTAACCTCCAACTCCATCCTTAACCTCCAACTCCATCCTTAACCTCCAACTCCATCCTTCACCTCCAACTCCATCCTTAACCTCCAACTCCATCTTTAACCTCCAACTCCATCCTTAACCTCCAACTCCATCATTAACCCCCAACTCCATCCTTAACCTCCAACTCCATCCTTAACCTCCAACTCCATCCTTCACCTCCAACTCCATCCTTAACCCCCAACTCCATCCTTCACCTCCAACTCCATCCTTAACCTCCAACTCCATCATTAACCTCCAACTCCATCCTTAACCTCCAACTCCATCCTTAACCTCCAACTCCATCCTTAACCTCCAACTCCATCCTTAACCTCCAACTCCATCATTAACCCCCAACTCCATCCTTAACCTCCAACTCCATCCTTAACCTCCAACTCCATCCTTAACCTCCAACTCCATCATTAACCCCCAACTCCATCCTTAACCTCCAACTCCATCCTTAACCCCCAACTCCATCCTTAACCTCCAACTCTATCCTTAACCTCCAACTCCATCCTTAACCTCCAACTCCATCCTTAACCTCCAACTCCATCCTTAACCTCCAACTCCATCCTTAACCTCCAACTCCATCCTTAACCTCCAACTCCATCCTTCACCTCCAACTCCATCCTTCACCTCCAACTCCATCCTTAACCTCCAACTCCATCCTTAACCTCCAACTCCATCCTTAACCTCCAACTCCATCCTTAACCTCCAACTCCATCCTTAACCCCTACCTCCATCCTTAACCCCCAACTCCATCCTTAACCTCCAACTCCATCCTTAACCTCCAACTCCATCCTTAACCTCCAACTCCATCTTTAACCTCCAACTCCATCCTTAACCTCCAACTCCATTCTTAACCTCCAACTCCATCCTTAACCTCCAACTCCATCCTTAACCCCCAACTCCATCCTTAACCTCCAACTCCATCCTTAACCTTCGGTGTGAACCCCGAGGTTAAAGAATTCTTAAGAGCTAATTGGAGTCAGGAGTCAGCCAACCTGGAGTCCAACCAAGGAGACGAGATTGGAGGTGTTGGTTAAAGCTGCCCTGCCCTATAAAAAATGCACACCAGTTTTGAAAGTGCTATTCTTAAGAAGCGCTGCCAGATGTGAACCATGCCTCGCTCAGAAGAGCTATCAGAAGACCTACCATTAAGAACTGTTGACTTGCATAAAGCTGAAAAGGGTTCCAAAAGTATCTCTGAAAGCCTTGATGCTCATCAGTCCACGGTAAGACAAGTTGTCTATACATGGAGAAGGTTCAGCACTGTTGCTACTCTCCCTAGGAGTGGCCGTCCTGTAAAGAGGACTGCAAGAGCACAGCGCAGAATGCTCAATGAGGTGAAGAAGAGTCCGAGAGAGTCAGCTAGAGACTTAAAGAAATCTCTGGCACATGCTAACATCCCGAATCTACGATACGTAAAACACTGAACAAGAATGGAGTTCATGGGAGGACACCACGGAGGAAGCCACTGCTGTCCAGAAAAAACATTGCTGCACGTTTGAAGTTTGGCAAACATGTCTGGCAACATGTCTGTGGACAGATGAAACCAGAGCTGAGTGGTTTGGAAGGAACACGACGCTATGTGTGGAGAATCCAAAGGGTTCACATACTTGTTCTTGCAACTGTATAGAATGTATGGCAAGCAGAAAGAAGGAATGATTACACAATAAAGAATGCCTTATTTTCTTAAATGATTTCTTAAATGATTTGCTATTCATCAGGACACTGAGTGTTTCTTTCAGTTTCATTTGCCTTAAAGGGACAGTGTGTGAGTTACATTACATTACATTGCATTTAGCTGACACTTTTATCCAAAGCGACTTACAATAAGTGCATTCGACCAAGAAGATACAAACTTGAAGAAAACAGAATCATAAAGTACATCAGGCTTCATCGAGCCAAACATTTCAAGTGCTACTCAACTGGCTTTAGGTCAGCCAGTCCTTTGTTAGTATATAAGTGCTTTGTTAGCAGTTCTATCGCTCGAAGTGGAGTCGAGAGAGATGAGTTTTCAGTCTGCGCCGGAAGAGTTTAGGCAGCATTTAGCATTGTGGTTGCAGATTACATCCAGCTGAAACCCCCAACCACCCCCCACCCCCGCCCCCGCCTCTGCCCTCCCTTTACAAGGCTGCTGCAAATGCAAAACTGTGGACAGTGTTTTAACGCAACTCTACTTAAGAAGCAATGCAATTGAAACACCTTCAGGTAACATCAAACAGTGAAAGGTCCTTTTTATCTGCAGACTTTAGTCTGTCTGTTCTGAGCTACTGTAGAAACATGGCGGTGCAACAAGAGAGGTTTATACAATATACAAATAGCAATGATTCATACATTCCATTTCTGGTAACATAAATTGCTTTATTGCTTATACAGTGGCCGTTTAAGTTTAATGTATCAACCTCCAAAAATAAATACACTGAAGCAGCTCTAAACACATTCAAAGTACTTAGTAATTTGCTTGACATTAATCTAAATGCGTCTGTATGTTTAATAGTAAAGGAATGTTTGCCTGCAGCTTATCTGGCTCATCAAGCAGACATGATGTGTAATTCTCAGATGTCTGGTGGTGTATTTGCTCTGCAGCAGTGGTGTTGAGGGGGAGTCATAGAGGATGTTTCTGGGCTGGATGATCTTGAGTTTCACTTAAAAAAACACGAAAGGACTTGTGCATAAATACCATCTGTGTACATTCAGTAAAGTGATAACACATACAGCTATGGGCCTTTTTTCCATAGTGACTATAATCATTATATGCTCATTATTTGGTCTTCATGTATTTTGTTTTGTCTATTGCTTATATGCTGAATATTCACTATACATCTTTGCTAAATGTATGGGTAGGGCAGCTGTAAAATCAAGTAGTTCATTAAATAATAAAGTGTAAAAGTGTATAGTTGTCTGTCGTGTAGTTTAGTTGAATGTAATGAGCCTTTCCAGTGTAGCACTTCTCTTTTGATTTTATTTGGAAAATATTGACTTTCATTTACAGATCGCTTTCATAAGAATATAACAAAGTCAAAGCTGCAGAACCAGGGCCAACACTGAGTATTTGCTAAGCCTGTTTTTAAAGTAAGGAAGATATATTTTAATGCTTTTTATAAATCATGTATGGATTCCAACATCATTTGACAAAGGCAAATTAGCATACCGAGCATGTTAAAAACACTCAATATGTTTGTTTTGGAGGTGTAGTATTTAACCTGTTTAGCCCTGAGCCTGTTTTTCAGGCCTCGGGTTCGAAAATGACATTCCCAGAACAAATGACCATATCTTCACTTCTAAAAGGGTTACATTAATATTCTGTTCTCTCAAAGTAATGATAAACCTGTGAGTTGGATGTAGAAAAGTCAGAATAAATATAGATTGTTTTTATTTTAAAGTAAATTCAGATTGAACACAGTAAAAAAATGTAAATGATATTGTCCGTCGAAAAAAGAAAAATGACTTAGTACGGTTAGTAGACTAAAAGCTTTAGGAATCCAAACTATAACATAATAAGTACCCTGTATCAAGATTGATGCAAAACAAGTGACATTTGACCTTTTTAGAGAGGTTTATCTTGGGTGGATTGTCCATATCTCTGGAATCCATCGGTCGATTTTGATGATTGACATCTCCTGTTAACCGTTAGAGCCAAAATAATCAAGGGGAAGTTCCTAAAATCCATCTAAACATTACCCATTGGTGAATGAGTGATGCCTAGCCAGAATGCCCAAACCGGAAGCTGTCATACACTCTCGTAGCTATCGTAGCAGCTATATATGAAATCTCCGTTATTGACATAAAAATGGAATGATGGATTATTAGTAATCATTTCAAAGTGACACATACACATTGGATTAACCTATGGATTAACCTTCAGCAGCGTTTTTATCGTTTTAATGCCATTGAACACAACTTTTGATCAGAACAACAGCTAAGGTAAGACAATGTCACGTTTTCACTCCGTCAAGCTCCGTGTTGTGATGTCTGTGTTTGCTTCCCCTGTCGCGAGTTCAGATCACTCAGTGATGATACATATACACCTAAGACTTCCAACGTCTTCACTAGGCCCAACTACAACCTACCCAGGTAAGAGCCCACACCGTTTTAATGTTCAAACCCAGAGCCCAGTATGTGCAGTTGAGTGGACCTGGAGAAGCACAGCCCACACACACTAATATGAATTACACACATGGAGCCAAAGCCTCATACCCCAGCCACACACAAACACTTTACAAAGGGACTAAGAGGGTCACACCTAACCACTCACAAGCCCACTCTGACCCCTCCCGTGACCCATCTCCTGGGATCCCATTGCTCAGCTTGCCTCAAGACCATGGCTCTGGCTCCAGCTGCTCCTCCCACTGGGACCCAGAATCCCTTTGTTATGCTGACTTCTCTGAGGATCATTGTCCAGTATCCCCTCAGCCTACAACCAGTCATCAGCACACACATTATCCAGAATTGGTCCAAACACCCTTAAAAACTCACATTTGACCTTATGTCGAATAATACACACACACCCATAGGTCCTTCGGCCCGTGCAACCTATTCTCAACCGAGAACCCAAAACCCCTCTCCAACACAAAACCTAAAAGCCTAAAAGTAATGATTCCACTCATGGGGACCTCCCTTATGTCCCCATAAGGGAGGTGAGTCCCCACACGTGACTGTGTAAACAGATTTAGTTCCCCTCAACGATAGTAATGCTGGGTCAAACACTGTTGGAGCAAACACAGTGGTGGTGGCTTAAAGCCCACCTCCGCTCCGCGCCATCCGTTAGATGAGCCTGGTCAGATTAATAAGAGAAGAAGTTCAAAACACCGGAATAAAAGTTATAACAATAATCAGATTTTAATGGTAAAAAACACTAATACAAGTTTACAGAGTACTCTGGACTCTCAGTTCTACTGCCGTGCGATACAGATATCGGGACCAGCCAGTCAGAAACAGGGAGCCTCGTGCATGAATAAACATCAGTATACATAGAAATATTTGGGGGAACGTTGTGTCGGTTTCTCTGCAAATCTCTAATTGGTCGATTTCACTCCTAAGCGAATCAGAGAGTCCGTGGGGAGGAGTTGTGCGGTTGCTCACTCCCCTAGGTGTTCTTACTGATTGGATTCACTTCGGGTCGGGCCCAATACAGCGAATCACAGTTCTGGGAAAAAGTATTTTACTTCTGAACAGAGCGTGACAGCTTCGGAAGTAAACGAGGACAGAGTCAATCTTTATCTTGCACCTGAATTCACTCCTTTACTTTCCCAAGGAATATTTCACACAAACTATTCTTTCCCATACAATCAAACATTGTACACAGATATATTAGTGCCTAAGATTATATTGGCCCCAGAAAGAACCTTGAAAAGAATATGTGCTGGTATCTGGGTCAGTGAGTGTAAGTGAGAAGGTTATATATATAGGATTACTTCTATATAATATATAGAAGTAAATAATACATGTTCACTTCAATACAGATTAAAATCATACATGTTTACTTTAATACAGTTTAGAACAATATCTGTTAACTTTAGAAAGTAATTTTTAGGAGACAGGGTTGCCATAATACATTCTGACGAAAAATAGAAATGATTATGAATACAAATAAAATAAAAGAAGCCTCCCGCGAGTTACTACAAGCTATAAAGTAGATTTTAAAAACGTTTTATAGAATAAAAGCTCACGTTGTAGAAATGCGTGTGTGCACCACGACAAAGGAGCCTCATTCACTTTACATTGGGGTTGTTTGCGTGGTGCCGACACGTAAATAGGGATGGGTATCGTTAAGGGTTTAAGGGTACTACTACTTTTATCGATACCGCTTATCGGTCCGGTCTTTTAACAGTACTCTTATCGGTTCTTTTGGAGAAAAAAACAAGGTAAACTAACTAAACAAATTGTGAACAAAACTAACATTGCTTTTTATAATTAAATAAATAATATTTCACATCAAAAGAAACAACAATGCTTTAACAAATCATATTAAATAATCTGATGACAGAATAGCTGAAACTTTAACAAAATAAATAACTCTGTTACCTCTAATCATTAACCCATATTTGTATCATTGAGTTAACTCAGTGTGTTTCTGCTAGCATACATAATACCTGACGTGGAAACGTTACTCGTGGATGGGGCTACAGAGCTGCTAGAAAGACAGTCAAACCCGGTGCATTCCTCCGTCTGGATGTGGAGCACTTTTGAAGCAGCAACGTGTGTGTAAACTGCCCCGCCCCCTCCCAAGCAGGCGGGAGAGAGAATCTCTCGACTGGATTGGAAATATCGAAAATACTAAAACTAATCATGGACGCATTTTGCAGTCTTTTTGCGTATTAGAAACGGAGTTGGCGACACTAAAACTGCAATATAATGTTTGTGTAGCAATAATACATGCGAAATATATTTTGTACATGTCTCCAGTACCGACATGCGTTTAATACCGGGGCTCGGTACCCATCCCTACACGTAAATGTAGCAAAGTTTGTGACTCCACCACGCAATGCGGTGTTAAGGAGTCGTGGTGGAGTCACACATTCTGGGGAGATCAGGTTGCTCTTTCTGACCATTAGAAAGTCTAAAACAAAAAGGTGTGGGCTTCGCGCATCCAGTTTTGCACCAGAGTGAAGCTGTCTCTA